>CALSUK010000023.1:0-28340 GCA_943789525.1 Agriphila geniculea
GCAGAATAACATTGCAGATAGTACGCTTCCTTGTTATAACAGCAGCAATATGGCCTTAATGCATTGTGATAACGTTCACAATGCCGTTGAATAACGGGACGGTAGTGATTCTAGCGTGGAACAGTCGAGAATGACGCCTTGTGAGCTCGACTCGAACACTCTCGAGCGGTCGGGAAGCTTCGGCAAATGCGAATGCGGCCGACCGACCAAGAACCGGATCGACGACATCTGGGTGTGGTGTAGTGTGACTGGCCTCTAGTAACAGTTTCCCCCAGACAGCGTTTTACCAAGTTTACCCACCCCACGTAACGGTGCACAGCTGATTCATTTCGGGTAGATAAAAGAATCGGACCTAAAAACATCCCCTGGGGGACACAAATACGACAGTACTAGGCTCAAGTAAAAATGCTTGTTTTAATGGAGTGTCTGACTGATTTAATCATGTTATTATTACTTAATATAACAAAATACATAAGAATTTTAACATTATTGCCTTTTAAAATCAATAATTACATATGGTAACTATATCAAAAGCCTTACAAGAAACTGGCAATTTTTTACTATTATTTTTATCCTAATTTTTAATACCCTGAAATCGATTTGTATCTCCCATATTTGTTGTAGCATATTGTAGCTGCTCTTACAAATCAATTTGAATCGTACACGTGAGCCGAGGCCGTCACGTGTTTATAAAACGTGAGGCGTGATAGCCGCCACGCGAGACGCGAGAACTTTCGCATCCATCCATTATACGACCAAGTTGTAAAACTCCCTAGTGACGACAGAATATTGTGACGTACCGACCTATGCAACTTGGCAATCTTGGCATATTAATCGCTTTATGGTTGAGACTTACTTGCTTGGGATACGCACGGGTATGTCCTCGATATCGTGTACATAATTTAACGATTTGAACATAGGTCTGTATTATTCGTGTGTTATTCGTATCTTAACTGATAAATTTCTCAATAAGGTCAATGATTTTATAACTATGCTATGCATGTAATAATTTGAGGCACATCTAAATTACACACCTTACCTACATATAGGTACATACTATATGAACTTGACTACTGTTTCCACATTTTTTCTCTCGTTCATTGACTCAATCGTTTAAAGCTTTTAGAGTTTTATGACTTTTATGGAAAGGTGTTAAAAGCGAAGGCAGTTTTAACCTCAATAATAACATAAAACTCAATGATTCAATCACGTTAACCTTGACATTGATATCAATTTTTGTACCTTTAGTGATGGTTTGTTCTAGAAATATGCACTTGTGGAAAGAAAAATGCTGTTTATGGTTTATAGCAGAAAAAAAATACCAACCCAACTGTGTTGTCATCAGGAAAGAAGTATTGTGGTGTATTAAACATTGTTTGTTTGTTTATTTATAGGAATATCAAACAGACCATGAGCATGACACTAGAATATTAAAAAACTGTTTACATTATTTACAACGTCTTACTTATTCATGCAGTCCTCAATTGATTAACTGAAAGAGCACCAGCTGTTATGAAATATGTAAGCGATGCTAATGAATTATTATGATAGTAGTATGGATATTATTTTACTAAAGTAGCTTTATAATATTAAGGTCAATATACCAAGTAGATAGGCGGTGTCGTGATCGTGACAGATAAAGAAACGGGATTAGAGGCAATATGAATCGAGAAAGCGCATTTGTATGCAACAAGGTATTTTTTTTATAATAACATTGTAATTTAAATAGGAAGTAAAGCGTTGCTGTAGGTAAAGGAAAGTTTAGAAACTGTCAGACGAGAACACAATTTGTTTTTTTGATGACCTTGCAGCACCTAGCATCTCTTTGCCAAATGCACTGATGAAGCCAAATGCATCTACTTGTTTGGCGCTAAGTCTCAAACTCTGACGTTGTTAAATTTTTGTAAACAATGCTAGTAATAAGGTTGAAAATTGAGTGACCAAAGTAGGTGATTAACACCGTCGATAATATTAATAAATATTTTGTAAGAGAACATTAGTGAATGAAGATAAAACAGGTGTTCTGAATTATCTGAAAAGCAATCCATTAGTTTGGCGACATACATGGGCACGAGCGCAATATCTTCGATGTTCTTTGCGTACACGTAAATAAACCCTATCATTATCTTAAGATAACAAGATATTGTGTTACATTAACACGTTAAACAAACAATACATCTTCTTCATTTCTTTAACGATAATCTCAAGATGATTTTGGTACCAGTACATTATCACATTATAAATTTCTTACAACAAGGCACACATTCACCACAGGATGGATCTCCGGACGTTTGGAACGCTGTCATTCTCCTCAACATTATTTTCATAATTTTAGGGTAAGAAAATTCTGTCCCTGTTTACAGTGATGAGAATAGGTCCCAGACGAATAGAGTTTATCAGCACGAGTTATATTATTTTAGCAACCTATCACGACCTGTTAAGCTTTTAATGGGTAACAAAAGTCCTTTTAATGCTAGTAAATATCTTAAAATGATCACACCACAAAACATGGATACTACGACGGTACACGTAGAAGAGCGATTTCAGTGTTTCCAACAACTCCAGGACTTGGTGTGGTGCCATTTTTTAGAGCTTGAGTAGCCTAAAGTAGCCGAATTTGAGCAGATGAAACTAAAATAATTAACATAGTTTTTTAACAATTTATTTACATGTTTATACTGTGATTCTGCGTCATCTGCTGTCAGCAATAAACAAAGCATCCACAATACTTTCGCCGTCAACATTTATTGTGGTTGCTGTGCTAGTAGTGGCTTTATAGCCTCAAAGACTTATAATGTGTTATTCTTATAACAATGGCGAAGCAAACATCCCTCCATGGCCTCCATCCATCCATTCATTCATGCTCATAAACTTTCGGATTTAAATAATATTAGTCGGACATAAAGAAAAAACATCTCATTTATAGGTAATTAGGTACGATTTTTAAATGCTGGAAGTTTTTCCCATTCATCACCATAATGCTTCACATAGGTACACACATCAACTTTGTCTAGGGATACCAGGTGTTATTTTCATACAAACGAGGTAACTTTGAAGCCTTGGTTTCCTGCCAGGGATGTACCGTGCTGTGATCTGATGACGGCTATCCAGGGAGTGAATGGAGGAGATTCAGATCGCTATACACACCCAACTGATCTAACGAGCATTCTAAAAACGTAATGGACATGTTTAAAAAAACCACGAAAATAGCATGAAAATGTATGGAAATCCTCAAACTGAGAACTCTAACCCATTAATCTTTTAGAATGCTGATCAGATCAGTTGGGTGTGTATAGCGATCTGAATCTACTCCATTCAGTCCGTGGATGGCCATCATCAGACTACAGCACGGTACATTCCTGGCAAAAAACCAAGGCTTCAAAGTTACCTCGTTTGTATAAAAATAACACCTGTATCCCCTAGACAAAGTTGATGTGTATATTTTCCGTGATTTCCCATTTTTTTGACACGAGTAGGTAGGTACCTACAACACATGCTTTTAAAATCAGGCTATACGAACGAACAATGATCTGAACATGCACAAGAGAAGTTTTCCAAAAGTGACAAAAAATAACTGGAGTTTTATCAAACTATTTAGTCGTTAAGTACATAATTACAATGGGTAAGAACACTTTATCTTAATTGCATCATAAATTTGGTTACGTTATTAGCTACGACAAATAAGGGGTATTCCCCCAAACTAACGAAGGATGTAGCCATCTTATTTTTCTTTTACCGACTTCAAAAAAGGAGGAGGATCCACCGATTACTCAAAGACGGCTGGACCGATTGAAATGATTCAAACGTCTTTATATTAGATAAACTTCCAAGTTGGTCCCATCTTTTTTAAATTTGAAAATCGGTTCAGTACTTTTCAAGTAGGTAATCTTGAAAAAAGCACGAAAATAGTATGATTTTGTGTGAATTACCTCGATGATATGGTCGTATAACTTCTTTGTTTATGAACTGAATAACGAATAACTTTATTTTTTTGTTGGAAAAGGGATATCTTAGGTGTAGTTCTTTAATCGGCTCAAAAAAAGGAAGTTCTCAGTATGACTCGTATGTATGTATGTTTCTCCGCGATAATCTCACGTATGGTTGAGCCGATTTTTCTACCTAAATAATATACCCACACTACCTTATACAGAAGGTACCTACACTAAAAATAAACAAATAAAAAAAATGTTTAAAAAAAATTGTTTAATAAACAAAAAACCGACTTCAAAAAACCTAAATCTAAAAAGCAAGAAATTAATAGTATTCAAATCACTAGATACGCATTATCATAGTAATAATAAAAACACGTCTATTGAAGTCGGGTAGGGCTTTTAGAATAAAAAAAAGGAATTTGTACTCCAGCCCCACCCGACTTCAATTAGACGTGTTTTTATTATTAAAATGATAATGCGTAGCTACTATCTAGTGATTTGAATATTATTTCTTGCTTTATTAAAAGCCTACCTATTAAGGTAGGTTTTTGAAATCGGTTTTTTTTAAATTTTATATTTCCACACTGTTTGCATTTTGCCTGGGTATATTTTTTTCTTATACTTATGCTCATCTTTCTTTCACCTAAAAGGAACTTTCACCTTTTTCCTTGGACGATTTTTTTCCAATAGCCTACGAGACAACCAGTCACTTTTTAGATTTTTTGGTCGCCGTTTTCCATTCCGAGCAACCAACATGGCGAAAAATCGCCTACATTGGCAATACTGTATGGAATAATAGAACTATTAATATTAAAATATGTATATGAAACGGGGAACATCCCGGACACAGAGAGAAATGCATAAGACCCATTATAGTAGGTATGAACCTCTATACTAAAAAAAGTTGGGAGTTACAAGTCGTGATAAAGTTTGGCCACATGATAGAAACTGATCTGTAGGCTGTTTCTAACTAATATTGAGCTGGGCCAAGCTATCCTTACATACAGTTCCATACGGCGGCGGGTTGAATAGCGCACTTTTCCCGGCTTCATTCTAAAAACTATAACAATCCAGGTTTAGCTAATAGGTCAAATCAGGTATCATTTTCGGATAAATCAATAACGAAGAACTTATTTCTGATATAAAAAAAATCTATTTATTAAGCAGTTTCTGAAAAATTACACAATAACCAACATTTTTAAACTTCATTTTTTTAGTTTAGGTATTGGCACTTGTTTCAGTATTTTCAAAAAAACTACTTTAAAGAAGCGTTTTTCAGGTTAATTTGTTATATGCTTTTGTTATGTTAACTATATTTTATACAATTTGCGCCTAACCCAAGTAGTTGAGGTTCATTGTTTGCGGAGACACAGCTAGTCAAAAATATGCATTTTTTCACGAAATAAAAAGGGTTTCCGTTTCGTTCGGATGCATTTCTCAGTTTTTTTGTTTATATTTCTGTAAAGTTGATTAAATTTTCTACAATTTGAGCCTAACTTGTGTAGTCTAGGTTTACTAGTTGCAAAGACACAGCTAGTCAAAGATAAGATTTTTTCAATTAATTTCAATAAAAAGCCCATTTTTAACCAGCTATGTCTCTGCAACCAATAGACCTAGACTACTCAAATTAAGCTAAAATTGTAGAAAATTTAATTAACGTTACAGAAATATAAACAAAAAACCTGAAAAATGTTTCTGAACGAAACGGCAACCTTTTTTATTTCGTGAAAAAATGCATATTTTTGACTAGCTGTATGTCCGCAAACAATGGACTTAAACTACTTGGGTTAGGCTCAAATTGTATAAAATATAGTTAGCATAACAAAAGCATAAAACAAATTAACCTGAAAAACGCTTCTTTAAAGTAGTTTTTTTGATAATACTGAAACAAGTGCCAATACCTAAACAAAAAAAATGAAGTTTAAAAATGTTGGTTATTGTGTAATTTTTCAGAAACTGCTTAATAAATTGATTTTTTTTATATTAGAGATAAATTGTACGTTATCGATTTATCCGAAAATGATACCACATTTGACCTATTAGCTAAACCCGAATTGTTATAGTTTTTAGAATGGAGCCGGGAAAAGTGTGCTATTCAACCCTCCGCCGTATGGAACTGTATGTAAGGATAGTTTGGCCCAGCTCAATATTAGTTAGAAACAGCCTACAGATCAGTTTCTATCATGTGGCCAAACTTTATCACGACTTGTAACTCCCAACTTTTTTTTGTATAGAGGTTCATACCTACTATTAGATTTAAAATATGAGATCAAATTAGTAAATTAATTGAGGATAATTATAACATCTTACGGCTTATCATAATACCTATAAGCAGATACTAACTAGGAATAATTACTACTTTCTACATAATTATTGGTAAGAACTCAGATAAAAAATAAATAAATAAAAAGACTAAACTGTCTTTATCTTTTTTTACAGATAAAAAAAAAAGCCTCAGAAGGCTAAAGGGTAAAAATATTTAAGGAGCATAATAATGCCTGCGATTGCGGCGCGTTCGCTACAGTCAATTTATAGGATGGGTGACCAAAAAAATATTATCTTGAGCTACCGTTCTTCAGAAGGCATGTTGGGCTGTTGGTCCCGCATCTAGGTATTTGCAGTCGTTACCTGCCAATCTGCATTGGGCCCAAGCGAGTGTATGTATACCCATCGTCGGCCGGCTTTATCCATCATACTTGTTTAAACAGAAAACTAAATTTCAAAGGTCGTATAAAACTGAATGATCTACTGATAGGATTGAGTTTATAATAGGGTCAGTCAAGTCTGCTAATGTTAACGTCGAAATCGTGTAAAAATTCAATGGTGCTTGAATGGTAATGCTTTTTGACACAGTTCTTGTTTCTTAAACCCAAAATCGAGACACCACGTGTTTTCGGTTTTGGGTTTAAGAAACAAGAACTGTGTCAGATGCAACCTGCCCCCCTTCTTAAATGGTCAACATTCACGTTTGAACGCTACGCTTACTATTGCAGCTGGTAAGCAATAACTTGTGTGAATAACAGACTTTAATGTAGTTATTGGAATTGACAAGCTTAAGGTACGTAATTTTGTAGTTTACTGCTTATTTTTTAAGCAATACCCTAATTTAAAAATAATAAGCGTAGCGTATCGTTTAAACGCATAGAATGATGCCATTTGAGTACCTATAGGGGCTGAAAAGCCTAGTCATAATCAGTTTAGAGTCTCACATGATCTCGACTCGTCTTTTGACTTACCCATTCGTTTTCTCTATTAACCCTGGTTTACTGTTCTTCAGATGACCGCTTATCATCAAGATGGCTACTATTACCTAACCAACCATTTGTATCCTTACTTCATTACAATTAAAAACTAAACAATGCAATAAAACTATTGTTGAAAAAT
Source organism: Agriphila geniculea (assembly GCA_943789525.1). Classification (NCBI taxonomy): domain Eukaryota; kingdom Metazoa; phylum Arthropoda; class Insecta; order Lepidoptera; family Crambidae; genus Agriphila; species Agriphila geniculea. Next base: position 7,317 of record CALSUK010000023.1, read on the forward strand.
TTGGTCACCAACGATGTTTTAAGATAAATGTTCTAAAAATGTCAGTCGTTCTTCTTTATCTCTTATTCCATTTGATTAAATCGTTTATTGCACGTTTTTTCTATTGTTCTCATGATATATTTGGAAATGTCATTAACTATTTTCGCACAGGTCCCGCCTAATATCCTAGATCCTGACATCAGTCTTTAAACCATAACCATTTTACAAAGTTATATTATTCGTTAGAATGTTAACATTGTGAATCTTTAGCAGTTGGGATAAGGATTATAATAGCTTGTTTCTTTTTATGGGGTCGGTAGATGGTGTACGTGTTTAGTGTTGACAGAACAAGGCCATCGTCCTCCTACTGATGCCTAAATGAAATGCTAATGTAATAGTGACTCAGAAGCGTTTATCTCTATGCGGCTTCACTGAACTGTATCAAAAATGTGTTTTGCATGAAAAGCTGTCGTGTATGTGGGTCGCAGTTGTCTATTGTTTGAATTTATTAATGGGCCACGTTTTCTCTTTTTGTTTTTGGTGTAGTTACCCTACCTATGTTCTGTAGCATCTTGGTTAGGAACGCTCATTGCCTTGGCACTATTTTTACCGACTTCAAAAGGAGGGATGTACTCAATTCGACACGTTTTTTTTTTGTTTTTTGTATGTACACCGATTACTCGAAGACGGCTGAACCGATTGAAATGATTCAAACGTTATTACATAAGGTAAACTCCCAAGTTGGTCCCATTTTTTAAAATTTTGAAATCGGTTCAGTACTTTACAAGTAATCTTGAAAAAAAGCACGAAAAAGGTATGATTTTGTGTGAACTACCTCGATGATCAGTCGTAAACTTCTTTGTTTATGAACTGAATAAGATAATTATTTTTTTGTTGGAAAAGGGATATCTTAAGTATAGTTCTTTAACCGACTTAAAAAAAGGAGGTTCTAAGTTTGACCCGCATGTATGTATGTTTCTCCGCGATTAACTCACGTTTGGCTGAGCCGATTTTTCTACCTCAATAATAATACACCTACACTATCTAATACAAACGGTAACTACTCTAAAAATCAAAAAAATAAAAATTGTTAAAAAAAACAAAAAATCGACTTCAAAAAACCTACCTCTAATAAAAAGCAAGAAATAATATTCGTAATGATAAAAACACGTCTATTGAAGTCGGGTGGGGCTTTTAGAATAAAAAAACAAGGAATTTGTACCCCAGCCCCACCCGACTTCAATAGACGTGTTTTTGTTATTACGAATATTATTTCTTGCTTTTTATTAGAGGTAGGTTTTTTGAAGTCGGTTTTTTGTTTTTTTAAACAATTTTTTTCTATACGGCTTTACTGAACTGTATCAAAAAATGTGTTTTGTATGAAAATCGGTCGGTCGTGTATGTGGGTCGCAGCTTTGTCTATTGTTTGAATTTATTAATAAGACACGTTTTCTTTTCATGTTTTTGGTGTACCTAAGTAGTTACCTATGTTGCATCTTGGCCAGGGGCCGTACCGGCTAACGAATCGATTATCGAAAAATCTGAATCGGTTTCAACTTAGAACTGAAAAATCAAAGTAAGGAATTTCGTCTTGTACTTTCTGTTGACGTAATTTGGAAGATAACGATGTTCGAGTGACATCATGAAATGGGGTTCGCCATTTTCGCCCAATTGGGGCTCGATTTATCTGTTTTAATTTGAAACCCGGCAGACTTTTCGAAGCTCGATTCGTTAGCCGGTACGGCCCCAGGTACGATATCATTGCCTTGGTAGGTTGGTACTATTTTTTAGGGTTCCGTACCAAAATGGTAAAAAAGGAACCCTTATGGTGTGACTCAGTCTGTCTGTCTGTCTGTCTGTCACAGCTGGATATCTCGAGAACTACTAATGGTATCAACTTGAAATTTAGAATAGTTTGAGATGACATTTGCTCAACTATTTTGCAAATAAGAAAGAAATAAAAAAATCTATATTTTTTTTACAACAGGGATTGAAAAGGGGGCTTAAAAATTTTAAGTGAGGTGACTAGGGCATGTGGGGTATCATATGAAAGAGCGCTGTTTGCACATTTTAAAACATTTTTTTTTTCTTAGGCCGCTTAGTTTTCGACTTATGATGAAAAATTAAAAAAAAAAAATACCGTTCCCCCCCCTTATCTCCGAAGTTTGCAAAGAGAAACATCTGAAATAATTCTATGTGATAGTAGGTAGTTTACGTAAAGATTACAGGAAAAATAAAACGATGTCTCAATATAACACACTTTTTTAGAAATTCAAAAAACAAACAATAATTCTTTAGTTTCACTACCAGTCAACAGATGGCGGTGACCTAAGAATGCTGACCTACGATAAAAAATAGTTCCACTATCGGTCAAGAGATGGCGCAACCTAATACTACAATAATAATTGGTGGCTGGTAGAATAAGTTCCTACTTAGTAATATAAACAGTTTGCAATGTGGAGTGGCTAAAACGTTTGCAGCTGTGGTTAAGATTTGTAAATTAACTGTCCGCCTGTTCGCCCTTCCACCTGTCTGCCGTTTATCCTACTTTTTAAAGACTGTACTAATGTAACATATCCAAATATATTTATGATTGTACGGAACCCTCGGTGCGCGAGTCCGACTCGCTCTTGACCGGTTTTTTTATATTTTCTGCTTCTTTATCTATCTACGTTGTGATTAAGTTAACCATAAGAGGTAGAGTAAAGATCGAGGCAAATAAGTAATACCCATTTCAATAATGCCTGCAGTGAAACGGCAATATCTGACACTACACTATCCAGCCACCAATCGGATGAAGTCGCTTGGAAAAAAATCTGATATCATCGGATTGGCGGATAGTATCATCTGATACTATCCGCCAATCCGATGACGTCCTTTGCTTAGAAAGGTGTGGCCCGTTCTCCCTAAGGATTATTAATGCATTAAGAAGGTCAATGTGCTCAATTGGCAGGGTCATTCATTAATACCTCGATGATTATTATCACATTAAAATACCACTTAGTTCTTATTTTTTTTGAAAAAGCAAATTTTGTGTCGTGCAATTCAAATTAAAACTATCAGGTTACTTTATCTATGCACTTTTATTAGTCAAAGTAAAAGTTTTGCTTACTCATCATATCTGGTTACAGTATCAGTTTTCGATTGATGGTTAGATAAGACTTACCTACGAGATAACTATGTATAAACCGCTTTACATCTTAAAATAAGTTTTAAATATAAGGTAAGTTAAATACGTAAAGTGAATTATTAAAGCGTGTGATTTACAAAATACTAGTTCTTTCTATAATTTAAAGCAATTTTATCTACACGCTACGAAAGATTATTTATTTCAAACTAAAGTAGTTAATAATATGGGAATGGCTTCGGCCCTGAAATAGGGATTATGAAATGTTTTTTTTATAAAGGTATTAATTGAAGCTTTTTTGTTAGCCTCAGTTTGAATTAACAATAGTTATAAGTATATTTACATAGCAACTCCATGTGATCTGCTGAACTTCCATCTTCCATCGTATACGTTTTCTCTCTTGGGTTTAAGTATCTTAGATTAAAGTGTTACCTAGATGACTTATTTAATAAATAAGAGATACCTAAGATACATAGTCTTTGCGAAAAAAGAATGAAACAAGGAATACAGAGCAGGTGCAGACCCCAATACAGAAACTAATTATGCTCAAGTCTTCTTCTGTCTCTGGCTCCCTCTGCCTCTGACATAACAAATTATTACCTATATTTACTAGAAAGATACATAATGCTATCAATATACTATGCTTCATTTAGTCAGGTTTATCCCTCAAGGATGCTTACCTAGGCCCATTTTCTTTCTCTCTTTAAATCAAATAGTAAGAGAAGATCAAAAGACCGAAGATTGAATGATGTAAGTATGTAAGGTATACATTACGAAGCCCACGAAATATTCCACAATATTATCTGAAGGCCTAGAAGACAATTCAGAGCGCCTATTACAAAAAAGCATCGCAGTAAGCGAACTATGTTCGTGGCATTATTAACTCATGTAAAACGATGTATAAGGTTCAAAATCCAAGTAAATCGATCAACGAACATCTTCCGACAAGCATGTTTTTTTTTTGTATTAGACCCCCCGATAAAGAGCTAATTGAAAGAAGAGTGATATATTATGTTATGCTTAACGTCTTGAAGGCTTCTTTTTCTTGATCTTGTTTTCTTGCCATGGTGAGAATTCCGGCTGTGGTAACTCCTTGCAGTCCACCAGTGGGTTAGTGGGCCCTACTGCCTCCATCACTCGTGGTTGCGCTTGGTCTAATAACTCTTCGTTGGCGCAAATCACACCGGCCAGTGTGGTCTTTCTAATTTCAGTAAGTTGGGCTGTAAAAGACGGATAGTTTTGACGTAGGTATATTTTATTTAAAAATTCGCTTCTTGGGTTTGCTATTGAACACTGATTGTTGACTGTGCTGAGGACAGTCCACAAAGTAGTGTTTTTATATTATTATGCTGGCTGCAGGTACTTTGACTGCCTCAGACCAAACCCAGCTTTGCTGAGCAAAAGAAGCATGCAATGATTTTAAAAAATAGTTTTTCTCAAGTTATTTTGATTGATTTTAATACTTTCCTTGAAATTAAAAATAAGATATCTTGATTTGACAGAAATCTAAGTATTTCTAGTTCTTATAAAAACATTGTTTATGCCATAATCTTTATAAGGAACCCCGATCTCCCAACAAAATCAAAAGACTTTTTAGTTGTTATATCCCACGAAGACCGTTTTGCTATGAATATTGTTAGGGGTGCACATGCACATTATTTTAGAGTGCGTAATACGAGATCGTGCAAACGCACGGCACACAAAAGGCTGGTTTACATTATCTTAGTATTTAGTAGAGTGCTTAGTAGCGTGCGAGTAGATTCGAATGCGAGTGTTTTAGTAGTTTTGGTGCCTTTCCAGTGACCGTTTACACGCTTCCAGTAGAGTGTCATTTTCGCCATACCTAATACCTATTATTTAATTCAATCACACGTCACGCGTTCACCGGCAAATGCACTCTACTAAAGACGCTACTAAAGTGTCGATTTACATGCTTACGTTTACGTGCTACTGGAAAGCGAGTAGAAAGGCTACTAGAACGTTACTCTCTTTAGTCATAAGACGACCGTTTACATGTTTCTACTAAAGCACTCTCCTAAAGCACTCTACTAAAGACTAAGATAATGTAAACCAGCCTTTACTCTCTTTAGTCATAAGACGACTGTTTACATGTTTCCACTAAAGCACTCTCCTAAAGCACTCTACTAAAGACTAAGATAATGTAAACCAGCCTTAGGTCCATATTTATAATCCGCTCGCAAACGTTGAGATCAATCTCGAGATCATACTTGAGAATTTGAGATACTCTCCATATAGGAACATCATCTCAGGCATGATTTCAAGATAGCTCTTAACTGCTGCTCTTAACTACGGACCTAAAACGCATTCATAGCAAAACGGTCTTCGTGAGAAGAACTATAAAAATGACGATATCTCCGATACTCACTGATGGAGAAGCCGACTGTCTCGTCGCCGGTCTCGTACCAGAAGCGGTCGGCGACCTTGAGCCTCAGGAACTGGTCGGACAGGAGACAACTCAGCGTGGGGCCCAGGAGACGACCTTTCGTCTCTTCTGCCAATGCTCCCGTGTACAGATCTATGTCATCGACGTTCCTGGAGGTAGACGAAGGCATAAAGTTTATGGTCTAATAAAGTAAATAAAATATACCTGCATATTATGCAAACTTGCTTATCTATATTCTAAGGTAATCTTGTGGTAACTAAGTATGTATGAGATGGCGGTTGTGCCAGTCGTTAATGCCAATTAATTTGCAAAGAGCTGAGTCATGGGTTTGTCTAACGCATTTATTGATGGTAAGTAGTAGCTTTAAGTTTCTAGCTATTAAAGGAAGCCAGACGAAATCGAGAAACCTATTTGTAAAGTTGGACAGTTTTAAAGATATCTTGTAGAAAAATCTTCAGGGAAATAATTTTGCTTTACGGGTTTCGCTTGGGAGAATTTCCGTTATATATGTCTTGTATTGCATGATAGATTCTTTAGCGGCGTCGTCAGATCGAGATCTATCTCGTGGTACGCGGGCAGTCCGTACCCTCACCCGCGCTGGTGTTCAGGGATACTAAAGCAAATTAAATTGTTTACTTTCAAACTAAGTACGTACAGAAGATGAACAAGGAGCTTGAGCTTTGAATGAGGTTGCTACTACCTGGTATCTGGTTCCTATTTAATAACATGACAATTTGTAAATTATTGTCATAACAATTCGGTTGACATTGCAGTGTAACCATGAGTAGTTTGTTCTATTTTAGAATTGGTGACTATAATTGGTATTTTAGAAAACGCAATGGATATAAAATCGTTATGACAAGTGACAAATTGTAGCGTTTATTAATTAGGGTTCTGATGGCACTCATGACCAGGTAGCTGAGCTTTCTTAAGTAGGCCATATACACTATGTTATGCATGACGGTTTTGACCTTACAGGCATAACCATAATAATAATAAATAAATAAATAATAAATGCTTGGACAATTTCACACAGCGCCATCTAGCCCCAAACTAAGCAAAGCTTGTAATATGGGTGCTAGACAACTGATATACTACTCATATACTTTTTAAATGTATACTTATTATACATAGTAACACCCAGACCCGTCACAGAAATTAAAATTCATCATTTCAATTTCTGCCCGGCCGGGAATCGAACCCGGGACCTCTTGCGTGATAGGCGGCATGTTGACCACTGCACCACTCAGGTCGTCATCAACCATCATAATAACCATCATGCATAACCTAGCGTGTATGGCCGGCTTTATGTTTCTTAATCATTATTAAATGTGACTTACTTGTAAATCGTACTAATCCGGCTGAGGGACTGGTTGTCGAAAATCTCTCCCAAGTCGTCAAATGATGTCGGCGTGGTCAGCCCACAGTGCGCCCTCCAGGCGCGGTAGGCGGGCAGCCCGTGGTCGCGCCCGCGCTGGATGTTCAGCGACACGAGGTCCAGGCCACATGGCCCGCCCTTATGATATGCGCTGCTACTGTTTACGGTTTGTGGCCTTTCGAATAGGTGGTTGCTTAGCTGGGGAGAAATTTAGATGGATTAATCGCGCTGAATGTTCAGCGACACTAGGTCGAAGCCACATGGGCCGCCGGCGTGATAGGAGCTGCTGCTGTTTGCTGTTTGTGGCCTCTCGAATAGGTGGTTGCTTAGCTGGGGAGGAAAGATGGGTTGATTGCAAACTTATATTATTCTCGTATTATGAGAGGTTTGGTTGCTTCTATGACATATGATGCATGTCTCGCACATACAGTGGGGGCCGTATAATTAGAAACACCAGTCGATTATCATACAAATAAGGTAACTTTGATGTCTTGGTTCTCCGCCTGGGCAGGGATTGATCTAGCTGTGATCTGATGATGGCCATCAATCGAGTGAATGGAGGAGATCCAGTTCACTTTACACACCTAACTGGTCTGATAAGCATTCTAAGAGCTGCAAGGATCAAAGTTCTCAGTTCCAGGATTTCTATACATTTTAATCCTATTTTCACGTTTTTTTAAATATCCAAAATAACTCTTAGAATGCTGATCGGGTCAGTTGAGTGTGTGTAGTGATCGGATCTCCTCCATTCACTCCCTGGATGACCATCATTAGATCACAGCTAGATCAATCTCTGGCGGAGAACCAAGGCTTCAATGTTACCTCGTTTGTATGAAAACGACTGGTGTCGCTAATTATCCGGCCACCACTATATCATACTATTGAAGCTTGAAAAAGATATTTTTTATCGCGATATTTTTTTTCGTGGACTGCAGCATTGGCGTCTCTCTTGCTATACAGTATGTATGTATAGTTTGAATAGCATCTCTTAGGCCCGTATTTATAAACTGCTCTCAACGTTGAGAGCTATCTTGAGATCAGACCCGAGATGCTGTTCCTATAAGAAGAGCATCTTAAGTATGATCTCAAGATAGCTCTCAACGTTAAGAGCGGGTTTATAAATACGGGCTTTGAAGTTGCACCATGAATTTATCCCTGACTATTAACTAAGCTTGATCAGAATAGTTACCTCTGTAGTAACGTGAGGGTCCACACTGTGCACGGGCGTGTTCATGGCCGACGAGACGGCAGTCTTGGCGCCTCTCGTGCTGTACAGCGTGTACGGGTTGAATAACATCTCGTGGAGTTGTACGTAGTTGATCGTGCCCGTGCTTACATCTACGTTGTGCATCAAGCCCTGGAGGCGAAACGAAGGTTAAAGAACTGAGGCTAAGATTACAGATATAGGTAGTACAGTTGGAGAAGACGTAGCAAAAGTTACATTGTTATATATGTTACGGCTAATACCCGAAGTGCGGCTAAAACTAGGTGTAGCCTATAGCTGTTGGCTAAAACTAGGTGAACCGATCTGCTTTACCCTTGTAGGTCCCGAATATAGGTTAGAAATTTAGCGAATAGAGCGCGAAGCGCAGCGTACCGTGAGCCTTAAATTTCGAGGTTATTTTTTTAACAGACAAACGAAATAACTTTTTTAATACCCCATGCTACACCTAGTTTTAGTCGGCTACACCTAGTTTTAGCCGGCTAAAACTAGGTTTAGCCGCACTTCGGGTATTAGTCGTAACATATACACCATATTCTCGGAGGAGCTCGATGGTGCAGTGGTTTAGCGCCTGGCCCAGCGATTGCGGAGGTTAAGCAACATTCGCAAGGGTCGGTCATGAGATGGAAGAACAATATTTATTATTTCAAGCTCCTCCTTGCTTCAAAAGGCACGTTAAGCCGTCGGTCCCGGGTGCATTTGTAGTCGTTAACACCCACCAATCCGCATTGGGCCCGCGTGGTGAGTTATGGCCCATCCTCCTTATCCACTTTTAGGAAAGGCCTGTGCCCCAGCAGTGGGGACATTGAAAATGGCTGATGGTCATAACCATATTCCGATTGGTTAAATCAAAAGAGGTACCTATATTAATCCTCTGAACAAACAAAGTGTTTTTATTTGTTTATGAATGGCATTATTATTTGTCACGGATGTCTTTTGATATTTTGATCAAGCCAAAACCTTTCTCGAACTCATCATTCATGCTTCGGAACTGACAGTGCTACAACAATTTTACCAACGATAAATCGTAAAAAGGTACCTATAGGTTTAAAATATGGATGTAGTTACCGGTAACAGCGTATGTGCAAATCTGAAAGCAGCCGCGGAGAAGTGATTGGCTACTGTGGGGTCCACGGTTGGGTCGTATACGTTGGAGTATCCGTATGGTACCAAAGTCAGGTTCAAAGCGAACATCACGTCATTACCTGTGGAAAATTACAATTAATGAAAAGCAAGAAATATTTACCTAATATACGTACAGAAGCCGGCAAACATTTTGAAATCGGGTGGGGATTGCGCAGATTGCGTATTTTGTATTTTTCGCGTGGCGGTGACGTACGGGGGCGGCGGGAGGGCAGCGCGCTATTGGTCGCTCGCAAGTGCACATGCGCAAACTTAACCCCTCTCCTTCGAAAGAGCGTCAAGATGTTTGCCGGAATGTACCTAGATTTGAATCTATCGTACGTAAGAAGACCATCTGTCTTCTCATAGGAACAGCATCTCAGTTATGATCTCATGATTGCTCTCAACGTTGCCGTTGAGATGAGACAGGTGCAGTCGCTGCCTGAAATTTGGGAGGGGGGGGGGTCACTAATAATAATACAATTGATTTTTTATTTTGTAAATTTTTAGAAGCTTTTTCTATTTGACATGTAACGATTTTGTGGGGTCATGTCCCCTGTTCGGACCGCGCCTGCGTTGAGAGCGGTTTATAAATACGGGCCTAAGAGTTCCGTGGCCACGTAGTTATGGGTTAATCACGGTATTGGGTGTGAGTATAACTCAGACCAAATAAAAAAGGGAAGACGTAGTCCTCTGAACAAAGCAGTGAAGCCGATAAAACTACGCCTTGGCATGTACATACACAGTTACACGCACACACATGTAACGAAACTACGCCTTTTCTTAACAGCCAGCGTGCGAAGCGGACGTACCAGGACGTACTAATAAATTATAAATTTCACCAAAGAAAATGCCGAATTGTATAGTGAAAAGGTGTAAAAACCAATTTTCGACACATAAAAAGCAGGATGGAGTCATATTTCACACGAAAGTAAAATTGGAAACTAATATTTTCACTAATTCAAAATAAACATTAAGGTATTACTTGAAACACAAAACCTCAACACAAGTGTTGCCATGCCAAACGTTCTTTTTTAAACCTGTTATTGGGTAACATGGAAAGTAACGTAACGTTATTTGTTTCTTGTTAAAAATAACGCGTTAATTATTTCTATTTCTGGACTGTTTTTACCAACGACGCACGGAATGGAATGGAGGTGGTATATGCATTTGGGGTTAGAATACTGTGATCCATCAGTATTTAATCAGGGGCCTATTTCATAAAAGATAAGTAAATTTACTATAACAATTTACCATTGTTGTTATTGGGGTAGAACTGTTTCTTAATAATTCTAAAACATAATCTCTACCCCAATAAACTACTACAATGGTAAATTACTGTACTTTTTCATACTTTTATGAAATAGACCTCTGATTAAATACTGATGATCTCAGTATTTATCACGCGTGTAGCCGTCGCCTCAGAGGTTGTTTGTTTGTTTGTCTATGTCTGTTACCATTTTCTTCGGAAACTACCTACTGAGCCGATTTCAATGCAGTTTTTGTCGTTTTTCAAAAATTACTAAACCGATTTCGCTACGGCTTTCTGTAATGGTTTTTGGCGATGCTTCTTAGATAAGTGTTATAGTATTTAGCCGCTAGGGAGTGCTGCAGCATCATGTTCTCGTTTATCTCCATAACGGTTGACCGATTTAGATGCTGTTTTTACCCGACTGCAAGAGGGTTATGTTTTTCGCGCGTATCTTCTATCTTGTATGTATGTAATATTCTTTTTAACACCTTTGCTCGTAAAGCTGATGTAATTCCACCGGTTTTAAATATGTAAAGCGGGTCATAAAAAACGCGTGTGTTACCAAAGCAAATATCTCCCATTTAAAATTAATTTAGGTAGGGTACTATACATATTGAAGGAAGGATGTTATGAGTTTGACTGATTGACTGATGGAAAGAACAAATCACATCATGCAACCATCAGTCACTACATTACACGGTAGGTTAATCATCAGTCACAGCCCGTGACTGTGGTTAAACAGATAGCAAAACCTACCGTGTAATGGATGCCTAACATGTGAACAAACATCTTGCTTTAAATACACGAAACTTTAGTATTCGTTAGTTTTATTTTTTACATTTTTCCTATTTCCTTCCTACTTCCGCCACTACTTTTAAAGCGAGCTACTCACAGCCCTGCATGCAGGGCTTTGAGAAGCTCACTTTTTCTATCTATCATTAGGCGACGGCTACACGTGTGGTAAATACTGTGATCCATCAGTATTATTTATCAGGGATCTATTTAATAAAAGCATGAAAAAGTACAGTAATTTACCATAGTAATAGTTTATTAGGGTAGAATTATGTTTTATAATTAATAAGAAACATATTCATCCAAGGAAACATAATTCTACCCCAATAATAACTGTGGTAAATTATTATAGTAAATTCACTAATCTTTTATGAAATAGGCCCCTGATTAAATACTGATGAATCACAGTACCAGGCGTGTAGCCGTCGCCTCACACCCGAGTCAGAATGGCTGAATGCTTATCATAGTCTGCGTCTCTTTCATCAGTAATAAATAAAAGAGACGCTTTGATAGCCATTCAGAAAACTGACAAGTTTTAAGAGCTTGTAATACCCCCCTTGGGACCGTATTATCTCTTGAATCCAGGCAGTTTTTTGTTTAATTCTAATATGTGATAAATAACGTTATTATTTCATAACGCGTTATTTTTATAACATTGGGGAATATGAATTACTATGGCAACACCGGCTCACACACTAATGCATGAAAAAATTGGCTTCAGTCCCTTGCTTGGAAGACTCCGTCTTCCCTTTTTTATTTGGTCTGAGGAGTATAAAGGCTGCTTACCTAATATTGAAGGAAGGAACTCGGCGTAGGTGATGTGTTGCATCTGCGCGCCGACGATCCTGCGCGCCTCCTGGTACACAGTCTCGTCGGTCCAGCTCGGGTTGAGTTCTAGAAGTTGCGCCGCCACGCGGTTGTGCTGTCGCGCCCAGATCAGGTGCATCGTGGTTAGGTGCAGGTTTTCGTTTGCACGGTCGTCACCTGCAAACAAGGCAATATTTTATCTGCATTATATTAACTTCCTCACATCCTTAACTCTGCAAAATGATTATGGGTAAACAGTTGGCAAAGTCACTTTTTTACCGACTTCAAAAGGAGGGAGGTACTCAATTCGACCCTTTTTTTAGGGTTCCGTAGCCAAAATGGCAAAAAACGGAACCCTTATAGATTCGTCATGTCTGTCTGTCTGTCTGTCTGTCCGTCTGTCTGTCTGTCTGTCTGTCTGTCTGTCTGTCTGTCTGTCTGTCCGTATGTCACAGCCACTTTATTCCGAAAGTAATAAGACTACACAGTTGAAACTTGGTAGGTAGATGTATTCTGTTAACCGCTTAACGAATTTAATACAAAAATAAGAAAAATAAAAGATTAAGGGGGGGCTCTCCATACATGGAACTGAAACTGAAAAAAAAATTTTTCTTCAAACCAACACGTGTTGGGTGTCTATAGATAGGTCTTTAAAAATGACATTAAGGTTTCTAAGACAACTTTTTCTCAAAGTCAACCGTTTGAAAGATATTTACCGCCAAAGTGGTAAAATGTGTGTCCCCCCCCTTTAACTTTTGAAATAAGAGAGTGAAAAATCTAAAAAAAATATATGCGGTAGATCTTAACAAACACTTTTAACCAAAATTGGTTTGAACGAGATATAGTAATTAGTTTTTGAGATATAGCACATTTTCCAAAACCGCAAATATAACTTTGTCATTCATACCAACACTGTGAAAAACAAAGTTATTTTTACAGACGAAAAATTATAGGTGGTATTAAATATGGTATGGTATAAGGTAACTACGGAACCCTATGGCGCGTGGCCCGACACGCACTTGGCCGGTTTTTTTTTGTATGTTCACCGATTACTCGAAGACGGCTGAACCAATTGAAATGATTCAAACGTTATTACATTAGGTAAAATTTCAAGTTGGTCCCATTTTTTTAAATTTTGAAATCGGTTCAGTACCTACTTTTCAAGTAATCTTGAAAAAAGCACCAAAATAGTATGATTTTGTGTGAACTACCTCGATGATCAGTCGTATAACTTCTTTGTTTATGAACTGAATAAGATAATTATTTCTTTGTTGGAAAAGGGATATCTTTAGTGTAGTTCTTTAACCGACTTAAAAAAGGAGGTTCTCAGTTTGACCCGCATGTATGTATGTTTCTCCGCGATTAACTCACGTTTGGCTGACCCGAGTTTTCTACCTAAATAATATACCTACACTACCTCATACAAATGGTACCTACACTAAAAATTAAAAAAATAAAAAAATGTTTAAAAAAACAAAAAACCGATTTCAAAAAACCTACCTCTAAAAAGCAAAAAATTATATTCGTAATAATAAAAACACGTCTATTGAAGTCGGGTGTGGCTTTTAGAATACTAAAAAGGAATTTGTACTCCAGCCCCACCCGACTTCAATAGACGTGTTTTTATTATTACGAATATAATTTTTTGCTTTTTAGAGGTAGGTTTTTTGAAGTCGGTTTTTATGGTTTGTCTCCTTACCGATTTCTATAGAAACAAAATGACTCGTCAAAACCATCGTACGTGCTGGTCCAGTCATTCGACGTCCACTGCTGGGCGTCAACTTTTCCCAAAAATTTTTACGACAACCGCTTCTAAGCTGCCCGTATCTAGCGGGTTCCCACGAGCTCCCCACGAGATGTGTTGGCTTCGCACCGTGTAGAAAGCCTGCTGCCGGAGCATAGCGCTGAAGTTATCTAAATAAATAACCTATCTCAAAGAAGCTACCACACTAGCACATCGCATTCATCTGTGCAGTATTGCAAGGGTCAGCGGGATCTTGCACGGGTGGCAATAGTTCCCTGGCTCCGTCACGCATCCTATTGTCACACATACATTACATGGTTGAACCTCAAAACAAATGACTATAACCTGTCTCAAAGCAGTACCGGCCCATGGCATTCATCTTTGCAGTAATGCAAGGGTCGCCAGAATCGTGCGCAGGGGGCAGTAGTTCCCTCGATCCGTCACGCATCCTATTATCACACGTACATGGTTGAATATCTATTAAAACAAATGACTAACCTGTCTCAAAGGAGTACCGTCCCATGGCATTCACCTGTAGATTATAAGAGTCGCCAGGATCTTGTGCGGGTGGCAATAGTTCCCTGGCTCCGTCATGCATCCTATTGTCACTCACCCTTATATGGTCGAACCTCTATTAAAACAAGTGACTAACCTGTCTCAAAGCAGTACCGGTCAATGGCATTCATCTGTGGATCATAAGGGTCAGCAAGATCTTGCGTGGGTGACAATGGTTCCCTGGCTCCGTCACGCATATTATTGTCACACATTACATGGTTGAACCTCAAAACAAATGCCTCACCTGTCTCAAAGCAGTACCGTCCCATGGCATTCATCTGTGCAGTATTACAAGGGTCGGCAGGATCGTGCGCAGGGGCAATAGTTCCCTGGCTCCGTCACGCTCACGCATCCTATTGTCACACATTAATGGTTGAACCTCAAAACAAATGCCTCACCTGTCTCAAAGCAATACCGTCCCATGGCATTCATCTGTGCAGTATTGCAAGGGTCGGCAGGATCGTGCGCGGGGGGCAGTAGTTCCCTCTTTCCATCACGCAGCATCCGCAAGCGGCCGCCGGCTTGCAGCCGCAGCCGCGCCGCGCGCTCGTGCGTGTAGCCGTACACTGTGGAGCCGTCGATGAATGCTGTCGCTTGGTTCATTTGTTCTCGAGGACCTGAAATTAAGTGGGTTATTATTTTAATCCGATGTATCTAGGTAGTTTTGGTAATAAACATTGCATTTTTAGTGTGAGAAGACAACGTTGAAAAAAAAATCACTAAAAAACATAGCACCGTTCTTAATTTGTTTTTTTTTTTCAAGAATACAATCTTTGGAAAATAAATGTGTTGGTGTAGTTGGACATCCCTATTTGTATGTCACCGCACTAGCGTTTGACAGATGTCTTTCATGTTTTATTATTAATGTCACAGCATCGATGGTCACAGCAGTGTCTGTGTAATGGCTTGGCGCCACAAATCATAGAAAAAAATTACTCTTAACCACAAATACATTAATTACATAAAATAATAAAATAAAAAAATAAAATAAATAAAATAAAATAAAATAAAATAAAATAAAATAAAATAAAATAAAATAAAATAAAATAAAATAAAATAAAATAAAATAAAATAAAATAAAATAAAATAAAATAAAATAAAATAAAATAAAATAAAATAAAATAAAATAAAATAAAATAAAAATAAAAATAAAATAAAATAAAATTTGTTTATTTCAGACAAGGTCCATATTGGCAACATATACTAACATATAATACAATGACGACAGACACAAATAAAATGTTTTACTCAGTCAAATCCATAAATTAAATTAGATTTTCATTCTTCTTTCTAACTAAGTTTATAGAGGTACCTACTTAAAAAAAAATCGGGTTGCACTCCGGGAGTGCCGGCGGAAGTGAAAACTTGAATATTAATTTTGTGCATTTTTGATATTTTGGAATGGTTAGGGAATAATTTTGCACGAATTGCCGTCTTAGGCCTTAAGCACTTTGGACGCGTTTTCGTACTTTTCGTACGAATTTTACTCGTGCGAATACGTACGAACACGCACGAATGATCCCGACCTTCCAAGTAGGTACTATCGGAGTGCTCACACAGGGTGCGAGTAAAGGTATGATTCCGATGTCAGCAGCACTGCTGCGCGACACTGCTGCGTGACACTGCTGCGCGACAGTGCTGCGCAGCAGTGCTGCCGAGCTCGGAATGTAGTCTCATATAAACCTATAGAGAATGTATGGGGACCAGTGGTGTTGCGGCAGCAGTGCCGCGCAGCACTGCTGCGCAGCAGTGTCGCGCAGCAGTGTCGCGTCGCTTCTCCGCTCACATCAAATTGAGCCTTTCGAACGTAACATTAGGGTTCAATTTGGAGTGCATTGCTGCGGCAACACTGGTGCTGCTGCCGAGATCGGAATCATACCTTTAGTCGTACGTATACGTACGTATAGGTACTTCCGACGTCCGTTTATTAACGTAATTTACGAACATAAATGTTTGTGTGGGATCAGAGTAATTCAAGTTACCATTATTTATCTATTATAATATGATGAAATTCATTTAAAATATTATATAATATTTTAAATCTCCGCCACAATCTCCGAGTTATAACAGAATTTATCTTGGAGATACATATTCATTTAGATTATTCACCGCGCTGCATCCATAGATGACTTCACGAATGCGATATTTATAGGTACCTATTTGACGAAGAAAAACGTAGTCGGTGTGCGCACTCAATTCGTACGACCAGGATCATACATTTTTGGGGTGGTGGGATCTACCTCCAAGCGGTCCACCCCGGGCAACGACACCACAACCTGTGGTGACGGCTGAAGATCCCAATAGCGGTGGTAGGCTCCGAAAGGGGCCGCCTGGCTCGCAACCACCATCCTGCCGGAGTCCGGCGCCAAGCAGCTCTGCTGTGTTCCGTCGGTGTGCGGGAGTGCCAGCTCCATTGAGGGTTGGAAATTTAGTCAGTTGCACTGCCTAAAACCGGTCTTTGACTTTAGGTGATGCTGTATCAGGTAACTCGTTCTGGAGGGTAGCGGGATCCGAAGCACGGTGCCAGCCGTTGGCCGACCGCAGTTAGTAGGGGGCCCGACTTGCGCGCTAGCCACGTGTCAAAGGCTGCCCCGCCAACTCGCGAAAAATCCCGTAATACTCCACCGTGCCAGTTGGCGACTGGATGGGAGGACCCGGTGGAGGATTATCGGGGGGGGTTCGGGCGTCCCCGCAGTCTCCAAACGAGTTCCCCCTCCGATCAGCTGAGCTAAAAAGTACTGGTATAGGTTAATTGAGCACTGCCTCGACTGTATTAACCTATCCCCCACAAATCACTCATTATGTCAAAGCAAAAAAAGAAGAAAAAGTTGAAACAACGGCCACACTTCCTCCCACTAAAAGTGCACCTCACTAATATCCGAGGTATGCACTCAAATCTCGATCCGGTCCACCACCACCTCGAGACCGAGAAGCCGCACCTATTCTTCTTAACGGAGACGCAAATAGCAACACCGTCGGATGTGGCGTACCTCAACTACCCTGGCTACACTCTTGAACATAAGTTCAAAAAGCACGCAGGGGTCTGTGTGTACGTTCGCGATGACTTATGTTGTAGGCGTCTCCGTTGCTTTGAAAAGTCAGGGTTTTCAGTGCTGTGGCTCCTGGTGGACACTGGGGTAGAAAAATCGATCTACGTCGGTGTCTACCGGTCGCACAGCGGTGACCAGGAGACAACTGAGCTCATTGAACACCTCATTGAGACGACGGACACTGCACTTCGGCGATACCCAACGGCAGAGCTTGTTTTTCTGGGGGACTTCAATGCCCACCACAAGGAGTGGCTGTTCCCATACCAGAAAACTGACCATGCTGGGAGAGAAGCGCGAAGGTTCGCCTTAGCACTTGATCTCACTCAGCTGGTGGATCAAGCAACGCGAATACCGGATATCGCTGACCATACGCCCAACTGCCTTGACCTGCTGCTGACAACTGATCCACACAGACATTCGGTATCGGTCTCAGCTCCCCTTGGTACATCCGATCACTGTGTGGTAAAATCCGTATCGAGCCACTCGCCCCCAGATGACAGTCCTAGAGGCATGAGACGAGTTTGGCGCTACGAGTCGGCAGATTGGGACGAAATGCGTACCTTCTTTGCATCTTACCCATGGCGGCAAGTATGCTTCTCTTCAGGAGACCCCTCCTGCTCTGCTGATGTGGTTGCTGACGTGATTCGGCAGGGAATGGAATATTTCATTCCATTCTCCGACATACCGCTCGATCACAAAGCCCAACCGTGGTACAATGCGGACTGTGCTCGTGCTGAAGCCCGTAAACAGTCTGCATACCAAGTCTGGGTGCAAGCTCGCGATCGCAAGGTTCGAGTGCGAAGAGTCCGGGCCAAAAAGAGAGCATTTAATTTAGCCGCAAAATCATGCAAAAGGGTGTTGCGTAAAGCTAGATTTGACCATGTCAGCCGCATAGGGGCGAAACTCGCATCCTATCCACCGGGTAGTAAGCAGTTCTGGTCCTTGTCGAAGTCGGTCGAGTCTAACTTCTGCCGTCCCACATTGCCTCCCATGCAGAAGCCCGATGGAACGCTGGCTCACTCTGCAGTTGAGAAGGCGAATCTATTTGCCACTCTGTTTGCGAGCAATTCGCGTCTGGATACTGGCTCTACGCAACCACCAACCCTACCTCACTGTAATTCTTCGATGCAGGAGATTACATTACACAATAAAGAGGTCCGTAGAGTCCTACTCAATCTAGATGTGCATAAGGCCAGTGGCCCTGATGGCATACCAGCAAGAGTGCTGAGGTGTTGTGCACCTGAGTTGTCTCCTGTATTGACGCGTCTGTACCGCCTTTCCCTTCAGACCAAAACCGTACCAAAGTCTTGGAAGCTTGCCAATGTGCAACCAGTACCTAAAAAAGGTAGTCGTGCCGACCCTGCCAATTACCGACCAATCGCCATCACTTCCATACTGTGTAAAGTTATGGAGAGAGTACTGAACGGCAAGCTGCTCACTTACCTAGAGGATAACGATCTCCTCAGTGATCGTCAATATGGCTTTCGCCGGGGACGATCAACTGGGGATCTTCTTGTGTATATGACGCACTGCTGGGGCGAGGCCATTGAGAAACACGGCGAAGCACTTGCTGTTTCGCTTGACATCTCAAAGGCTTTCGACAGGGTTTGGCACGCAAGTCTGCTGAGCAAGCTCCCAGCGTACGGAATCCCCGCTGGCTTTTGTAGCTGGGTAGCCGACTTCTTGAGTGAACGGTCGATCAGAGTAGTCATTGACGGCTGCTCCTCTGACCTCATGGCGATTGATGCCGGAGTTCCTCAGGGGTCGGTGCTCTCTGCGACGCTTTTCCTGCTACACATCAATGACCTACTAATATCGGGCATTGTTGGGTACGCAGATGACAGTACTGTCATGGAGAGATATCTGTCCAGCGCGAAAGTCGGTAGAGATGAGGTAAAAATATTGAGAGAGGCCATGGTCGAGCGATTGAACCTGAAGTTAAGTCTCGTCTCCCAATGGGGTGATGAAAATCTCGTCAGTTTCAACGCTTCTAAAACGCAGGCGTGTCTGTTCACCGCAAAAAGGAGTCCATTCAACTTAACTCCTACTTTCCGAGGTACATCTATCCAAGTAACCGATACTCTCCAGCTTCTTGGCATGGAGTTATCTTCTGACCTTAACTTCGGCACCTTCATCGAATCCAAAGTTCAAACTGCAGCTAAGAAACTGAGCATCCTAAATAAAGTCAAGCGGTACTTTAAGCCTGGGCAGCTTTTAACCCTTTATAAAGCTCAAGTCCGATCCTGCATGGAGTACTGTTGCCACCTTTGGGACGGCTCAGCGAAATATCAACTTGCTGCACTGGACTCGGTGGAACGCAGAGCCAAGAGATTAATAGGCGATGAAAAACTGGTAGCAGCTAAGCTTCACAGTTTGGCTCACCGCCGAAAAGTTGCTTGCCTATCGGTCTTTTATAGATTGTACTTCGGTGAGTGTGCTCAAGAGCTGCATGAGCTCATTCCACCTTCTCCTTTCTACTATCGGACATCCAGACGCACTGCGGGCTATCACCCGTTCTTGGTTGATATACCTTTTCTGCGTACCAAGCGCTACTCCACATCGTTTATAATGCGCACAGCTATGGAATGGAATTCCCTGCCGGCGTCTGTGTTTCCGAGCGCATACAACCTGACCCTATTCAAGGCCAGAGTGAATAAGCACTTTCTGGGCAAGCTCGCTCCATCGTAGGCCCTGTCTTTGCTTTTGGGCTAGACTGGGGTCAAGAGCAAACCCATTTAAGATAAAAAAAAAAAAAAAAAAAAACGTACCTACCTACGATGCAAATTCGTGTTCAAAGTGCTCACGGTCTTACGAATTTACTCTGCATTTGAATTTACGAATACAGAACAGTATTGTACGAAAGTCTTATCCATAGCTTGACAGAAAATCTAGAGTTTTGACATTGAATTGAAAAATTAGCGCGTTGCTATGATGACACAAGTGTTTACGTCTTAAAATGACGCGCCGCCATTTTCAAAAGAGGGGGATACTTCCACCGCCGGCTGTCTACTCTCCATCCGTCAGACCCGTCTTACGAATTTTCGATCAGCGTCACGTGATCCTGACTGGCTAACGCGAGTTTAAGATTTTTTCCCCATTACAAAACAGCGTACAACGCCGCTAAAGAAGTTTTCACTTCAAAAAAAACATAAGTTTTCACCTTGTGCGTCTTTAAATGTTGTCAACTGTTGAAAATTTGGTACCTAGCCTACTATTCAACAAAAAACTAAAGTAGGTTCAAAAATGAACAGAAATATGAACTCATAAGTGTTATTCTTTAACGGAAACTTTCTAATTATTTTGATTTCTATACTCTTGAAAAAAACATGCTCCAGAAAAAAAACCCCGTTGATTTTCATGGTTTTTTTTCACGTTAAAAAAGAACAGTTTTTTGTAACACTAAGAAGACTGCACCAAGACAGTCAATTAAAATCAAATAATGTTCACGTGCTAGAAAAATTTCCAATGCCCATTCCATTACCTACCTACTTTGTGTATTGAGTGCAAATCCTGATGCACATACAACAGACACAACCAGACAATCAGCACATTAAATTAAATTAAAGAGGGTTAAACTCCTTTCAGAATTTTT
>CALSUK010000024.1:0-12500 GCA_943789525.1 Agriphila geniculea
TAAGAGAAATAAGACATTATGTGACTAATGCATATTATTATTTTCAAGCAGTTTAAGCTAAGAAACTTAATTTACTACCTAAAACCTAGGTGCCTAGGTTTTTAAATGAAAGCCGTCTATTCGGTCGATGTTAAAGAGAGGTTATTGACCAATTTTTTTATTGGAATAGTTTGTAAGATAAATGTTTTTTTCAATTTATTGAAATTTAAATAGATCCTATTCATTCTTGAAAAAGAAAAAAAATTCAAAATTAAGAGACTGACAAGTCTAACCAGGCTCAAAGCCTTGTTAGACTTAGTTTGACGGAAAAATGATTTAATTAGCTACCTGTGTGTATTGTAACGAAAAATATGTAGATTTTTGTTAAAATTTTGATTAAGTATAAGATTTTTGACCAAATCTTAATCACTATTATTTTTGTGTATTTTAAAGAGCCAATTTTTGTAAGATTTACATATTTTTATTTTTAATCTTCAATCCCGAAATAATCCTGGGATCCCGGGATTGGCTAAGTGTAATCCTGAAATCCCGGGATTAGAAATAAGGGCCGGGATCGGATTCCCTAGTTGTGTGGAACGTTTATTAATTGCGATATGCCGCAGTTGTTCACAGCATACGCTTAAATGCGTCGTTCGCGAGTAGCGAGCTGCCTGAGCTAGCTACCTACCTACGTGCTGGCTGCTCGTGGTGCTGCTATCTTGGCGACGGCGGGCGGCATCCGAGCACTCTGTTCGTGCTTCGCTTCGGCCTGAGCGACCGCCTAACCGGTATGATCTTGATATAACCGTCAATTATTGCCAATGCTATTAGGTACTCACATTTTACTTTTAGGTATACATGCATTACAGCGTACTTATAAGGCACCCACTACACGGTAGGTTTTGTTGTCAGTTTAACCACAGTCACAGCTGTGACTGACGATTAACCTACCGTGTAATGGGGTGACTGATGATTGCATGAAGTTGACTGACAAAAATTTGGATATCCGTCATGCAACCATCAGTCATGACTTTTGAATGAACGTGTAATGGGATTTCGTCAGTCAGCGCGCGGGCCAGCGATGGAGTCGGACACTTTTCTGGCATAATAATTCAATTAATAATATGTATAAGACTTGGTACACACCTACCTACCTACTTGTAATAATTTTATTGATTTTTAAATAGGTACTTATGACAAATTGACTGTATGTATGTATGTAGGCCAGCAGTTCCCGAATTCTTTCGGCTACGGAACCCTTTTTGTTTCACTGTTTTTGAGCGGAACCGTAGCTCAAGTAAAAAGTAACTTGGCCACCCGTCTACCATACTTTGAAAACGTTATTCGTTTTCAATTTTGTGTAATAATAACCTACCTATTGCATTTCATTTTGCTCGGTGTGTTGTGTGGAACGTTTATTAATTGCGATATGCCGCAGTTGTTCACAGCATACGCTTAAATGCGTCGTTCGTGGTGCTGCTGCGACCACTCTGAGCACTCTGTTCGTGCTTCGCTTCTTCACATCTTGTAAGTTAGCTTTTTTGTTGTTATTCTTAAAATTATTATTAAATTGTTACTCTTAATTTAAAAAGAATAAAATAAGTTTTACGAAAATTCCCCTACTCAAAGTGATGTAGGTACTTAACATCGGGGGGCACGTTAGTGCCCCCGCCAAAGTCGAGCGTGAAGCAAACACTGCAGTACCATCCTTTTCAAATAGGGGGCATTTTCAGGCCCCCTATTTGAGAACCTCTGGATAAGACCAGGGGTCCTACCGCCCAAGTGTCGTCGACTTCGCCGTCGGCTTCATTTGACAGATGGATGATATACATTGCTACTTCTTTTTGGTACAAATAAAAACTTACCAAAAATAGTAGCAATGTATCACATCCATCTGTCAAATGAAGCCGACGGCGAAGTCGACGACACTTGGGCGGTAGAGCCCCTGAACGCAGAAATTTTCGTCATCCAGTAAGCTATAATCACATACTTAAAATCCAAAATTTCAAGTCTGTAGGTCATTTAGTTCCGAAGTTAAGCGAAAGCAAAGTTTCGCATTTATCACATAGAATTATTTCAGATTTTTCTCTTTGCAAACGTACATAAGTCGAAAACTATGCACCTTAAAAAAAATGAAAACGTGCAAACGGCGCTCTTTCATATGATACCCCACATGCCCTAGTAGCCCCACTTCAAAATTTTAAGACCCCTTTTCAGTCCCTGTTGTAAAAAAGATAGTTTTTTTATTTTATTTATTTCTTATTTGCAAAATAGTTGGACAAATGTCATCTTAAACTATTCCAAATTTCAAATTGATATCATAAGTAGTTCTCGAGATATCCAGCTGTGACAGACAGACTGACTGAGTCACACCATAAGGGT
Organism: Agriphila geniculea; assembly: GCA_943789525.1. Lineage (NCBI taxonomy): Eukaryota > Metazoa > Arthropoda > Insecta > Lepidoptera > Crambidae > Agriphila > Agriphila geniculea. The sequence continues at coordinate 2,362 of CALSUK010000024.1, forward strand.
TCCTTTTTTACCAATTTGGTACGGAACCCTAAAAATCATACCTACTAATAATGATCAGCGAGCTCGAAGCGCAAGCGAAGCCTCTCCGTTTCAATGTTTTTAACCTTTTCACGTTTAAAGATTGGACAGATTTGCGGATGAAATTTGGTTGGTAAACAGTTTTTTTTTTTTTTTGCTCCTTGTCAAAGTCCACACGGACGAAGTCGTGGGCGGCCACTAGTAAAACCGTACTGCGCTTACACAGTAAGTTAATTTACGAAATATCTCATTGAAATAGGTTATTGTAACGATGTGCTTTATTTTTTTATAGTGTAAGTGTGAATGTAATGTAGTTTTACAGTTTTACATCATACTGCTCGGTAACTAGGATTTACTTATATAGTATGAGGCTGTGTAAGTTGGCATTTGCAACACAGTGCATTGTTTAGATAGAACGTTCCATTTTCAAATCACTTTACAATTCAAGGATGGTGAATGCTTTAACTGTAAAGTTACTTTATAACATATTTGCTCGTAAAGGCTCTCTTATTACACCAATTTCAATATCGTATTGTATCTCATTACGAACTTGTGCGGTAATGTAAAGTAAAACGCACGGTTTCCTTGATAAACCGTGCGTTTTACTTTACATTACCGCACGGTTTATCAAGATGCTTCGTCTAAAACGAACGGTACTTTTTTAAATCTTAGCAAAGAGTTTTTATATCAGAAAAGAGGTCAACATTTTATGAATAAAATTAACTTTGGGAGATAAAATATAATAAATTAACATTTAATTATTTAATTTAATTAATGTTGACAATAAATTACAACCATTTATCTGTAACAAAAACACAAAAATATTAATTTACTTTATTAGTAATACTGGCTGTTTTTTATGCCTTTGCCTTAAAAAAAGCGCTGATGCGCGCGCATTGCTAATTTAGTTTTTTTGCTGTATTGTTTTTATTTGAAAATGTCGTCAAGTAGTGATGACTTTATGAATTCAACACCGCCAGAAGTCTCAGAGGCAGCGAAAAAGGCTATTCTAGGCCTCTTGCCCGAAAAATTGACCGATAAGATACTTACAAGCGTATCAAAATTTAATCATATGGAAAACAAGCAAAGGTGCAAAGTCCGAGTTTTATTTATTTCCTCGCAAATATGTTATAAAACGTCGTATGACATACGTGCGCTTTTATAATTACAGCACTTATATCATAATGTACTATTACAATTCAAGCATTTAAAACTCCTTAGTGAACCAATCTCTTTTCTTCTATTATAAACTGACGAAACTTTTGGCTGAAAAAAAAAAAAAAATACAATGAAAATGGTGGCATTTCATTTCAGCTAGTTCAAGCTAGGGGTACGTATGCAAAATTCCGCAATGCAAAAACAGCTGATGCTGCCCTACTATAATGTCCATACTACGCTTACACAGAGGTTTTGAATAAACCGAAATAGATTTTAATAAAAGTTTTTAATTGAAGTACGTTGCGTTGACGTAACTTGATGATGCTAGTTATTATAATACGTTTATACCTTGCACATTCCAGCTGCAAGCCGGCCACTCAACTAGCGCCATCTAGCGACAACTATTATCTTCATCTCCTGCACCTGCGTGCTAAATTAAATTAAAATAATTTGATTTCAGGCACAGGGACCCATTATTTTTTTTTTTTTCAAAACATTGTAAATTGTCAACACATAAAATAAGAGCAAGACTTTGAAACATTTTGTATGACAAAGTCGTATGTATTGATTAGGTTTATTTGTTATTGATTACCATAACAATGATTAGAAATTATATAAAAAAAAACATTCTAACAATGATGAGCGAGCGCAAACATAGCGCGAGCGAAGCGTCTCCGTATCAGTGGTATCAGTTTGAGCAATAATATTTCAGTCCGCCGACTAACTGTCCGTCTGTTCTCCTCTAGGTCGCATAATTCTCAACCGATTCTTGTGAAATTTTGTGAGCAGGTTCTATAAAGATTAATAGATTTTATTGTGTTGATTCAGTTTATGGGTAACTTTCAAAATGGCAGAGATATGGGGGAAGATCATAATAAGATATTCCAGCCATTTCGAAAAATGTTACAAACGCGAGGTCTACAGCTTTACAAGGCCACTAGTTCCTAAAATAAATGCTTTTACTGTCTTTTATTGTGTAAAATTATCTCTTCACATTAACAAAACAAAAAGTAGGTACTTAAGCGGACCTCTTTAGTCCCATTTAATTGTTGTAGTGTAGGTACGTAACGGTAATGACGCCTGGCAGTAATGTCATAGCAATAAACGTAATTCTACTTCGAAAACATAATTATTCGAGCAGGTTAAATATTCTTTTTGACTTATTAGAATGTTATCTGCGTGTAACCCCTCGTTTTCACCAAGGTATAATACATGTTTTGTTGATTTTTGTTCTCATTCATATACATGTATAAAACATGTTGTATACAAAACTTGTTATGTACTTGTAATTGCCTACTTTCATCTCGTTCAAACACACACACGTTCGTATACAGTGTGAACGAGAAGAATGTTTGAGATTGTTGCAATACATGTATAAAACAAATACTTGTTTACAACAAGTATTCTACAAGTTTTGTATGATACTAGTATTTAACATGTTTCTTGGTGAAAACGAGGGGTTAGAATACTAATAAACAGCTCTATAATAAGGAAGATTTTATGGGTTCTTAATCTGCTTAACAAGTATTTAATGCATTAGGTATCTGATATTAAACATGTCGTAAGGCGGTTTACAGAATAATTCTACCTACTAAGTTTCAACTGTGTGTTTCTAATAGTTTCAGAATAAAGTGCCTGTGACATACGGACGGATGGACGGACGGACGGACGGACGGACGGACGGATAGATAGATAGATAGACAGACATGACGAATCTACAAGGGTTCCGTTTTATGCCAATACCTAGGCTACGGAATCCTAAAAACGTTGAATCCTTAATAATATCACATCACATCACATTATACAATGCGACTAAAGTCAAGATTTTTACCGTGGTAGTTTTGTTTTTTTTTTTTTTCTAATTGTACTGAACGGGTGTGCGTAGTCTGCACACTAGCGCCTCAAATTAAGAAAAAAACATTATAACGAAAAAAAAATGTTTAATAAAATTTTGAAAAAATATATTAACACTATTTTTGTATGCGTTATTTTCCTGGTTTAAATGTGTTTATGTAGTTAAAACCTGGATTAACGCCCAAAATGCCACTTTGGGCGTTAATCCAGGTTAATTAATGCAAATTTTATTTTACATCGTTATTTCGTTGTAATGATGACACATTTAAATTAAGATTTAACGCATACAAAAATGGCTTTAGTTATACTAAAACCATTATTTATATCAGCCATACTCAACCTGCGGCCCTCGGGCCATCAGAAAAACTGTGGGCGCTCTGAGTAAATAAATTAAGTACTAGCTCGATAGCCTTACCGCGGTGCAATTTTTATCTTTTTCAATAAACACATCGCCAATTTTGAATTATGTTTTTTCTTTATTTATATTGTTCAGATTTTTGTTAAACACAGTTATTTCATTGTAATGATTTTTTCTTGATTGGCGGCGCTAGTGGACGCGCGATGCACCCTTAAATAAAGACTAAATTGTGAATTATCTCTCTATTAATAGTGCTGTACTCTGATTAGAAAACACAAGAGCCCATAACCAAACTATACGAGATCGACATACCGAAACCTTAAAAAAAATATTCAACTCGGTGGGCCGCTTCATTTGATATCAAAAATCGAAGGTCTGAAATATCTGATGAAGAAATAATAAACTAATAATAATGATAAAGAATTATTATTATTATTATTATAGGTAGGTTATGTATGTAGTACAGTGATGTTAAACATTATTGATACCTATAAGTACCCAAGTGCTAATTTATTTATTACAACTACACCTGACTGAATATACTTAAGTTAGAAGAAGAAAAACAAGAGTAAAAAAATTGCTTAAATATTTATTTATTTACCATAATAATAAAATTTATACGGGCACTTACACATAATTATCATAACTCAAATATTAAGTACCTACCTAGGTAATAATCTGCAGTCCGATATAATCACAAATTTGATAAATAAGCCATTTGACCGGATCGATGATGGTGTGATTTCTACTTTATGTGTGTATTATTCATCATCACAGCCATTTTAATGTCCCCACTGCTGGGGCACAGGCCTTCCTTATGGGTGGGTAAGGAGGACGGGCCATTAACCCACGACGCGGGCCCAATGCGGATTGGTGGGTGTTAACGACTGCAAATGCAGCCGGGACCAACGGCTTAACGTGCCTTCCGAAGCACGGAGGAGCTCGAGATGATAAATTTTTGGTCACCCATCCCATGACCGACCCTTGCGAAAGTTGCTTAACCTCCGCAATCGCAGGGCTAGGCGCTAAACCACTGCGCCACCGAGCTTCCCGTGTGTATTATTAATGAATATATAATATAAAATATTATGTACTGTAGTCTGTATTGTACACTTCTACCCTACCTACCTAACTACTTAATTAGTTAGTTAAGTAGGTAGGTACTTCTTGTGTTAAACTTTGTTATTGAAATTACTTTATGTTTTTTTCAGGCACACACCAGGCTTATTTTAAAAATCAGGACAACGATCAAGCGGTTCAAATACCTATCACAACATGTGAGTACTTTGGCAACCTTTTTTGTATAATTATTATGTCTTATAGAACATTTGTAATTCAATATTATATTAAATGATGTACCCATCTTATATAATAAATATAGAATTGAAATAAAAATAACATTTTTGTATTTTATGTAGGTGATCATATTGAAGAAAAAGCCAACATCACGCGGTCACCCATCCAAGTACTGACAGTGCTTGCTTGCGGACGAGAACCGGTGCAGGTCATCATCATCAAAAAATAACTATCACAAGTGAGTACTTTGGCAATGTATTTTTTTTTATAGTCCATTTATCCTTTACAAACGTTTCAAAATTTATTTGATAAACATTTTTCACCCAACAACTTTATTGAAAATTATGTACCTAATAATAACTTATAATACGATGTCCCAGGCCCAGTAAAATTCTACATTTAAAACGCAAAACGCGATGTAAAGCTGCATTTTTGGTATGTTGTTTGGACCTCTTAAGGGAGTGAAGAACTGCATTTTTTTCAGTTTTTGCAGTGTTATTAAAAAACTATGGACATTTGACATTAGTTGCCAATATTATTTTGAAAATGAATTAAATTTCAAATAATTAAAGCTAACTCACAGCTCCGTATGTCTAATAGTTTTTGAGATATGATGCTTGAAACATTGACACTCATCGGCATATCTAATCGCCTACACCGCAGTGGCGTGCCTAGGCCTACATAGTAGTAGGGCAAGCCCGAACCCTCAAATCAAGAATTTTTTTTTATCAGCTCAATACAAGCATAAAACAAATGCATCCCACAATTTCTCGTTACTAATTTAAGATATTTTTTTATACGATGATCTTTACTAAAATATCGATGCGACACCGCCCAGCGCCATCTAAACTAATTTATAGATAACTCGCAAAAAGCACCAAAAGCACAACCCTTAAGCATACTTTAATTATTCATATTAGTTCGACGCAAATTGCTAGATGGCGTGACTTTATCAAATTTAATTATTGTGTAATCAAAACTAAATTTCTCGTTTAAAATATTTCACACATAATAAATATCTAAATCATTTCACAAAATAATAGCGTCCCTGCTAGACAATTCCAATCCTATCCCCTGCATTTCAAACAAACATTTATATATTGTCGTTCAAATGAAAGACGCAAAACTAACCTTACTTATTTATTTTTATGAGAACAACGTAAACAACAATGTAAAGAGTCCACTACAATTAGGGTTGCCAACTTTTTTTACATTAAATATAGTATTTTCAAGATTATTACGTGAAAAAATATAGTAGATGGCGAAAATGTCCAAAAAATATAGTAGGTCGCCGTTTGTATGGAGGATTTTAAAGAAGTTGTGTTTTTCATACTTACTAAACATTTTCATAATTTATTCAACAACAATAAACACAAAAAATTTTATGCAATTACTTAGGTATGTGCATATAATTTTTTGCTGCATTTGTTTAATTTTTTCACTTGAAAAAATATAGTAGTTTTGCCTACTATATATTTTTTCAAAAAATATAGTAGGCGAGCCCGCAATATAGTAGGATACTATATTATATAGTAGGGTTGGCAACCCTAACTACAATACAATATTACGATACATTGAAGAATATCATATTTCTTTGCAAAATACTCAAATGAAAAGGATTATTACTTACGTTATTATGTATTTCTCTTGGAATCGACTCGACTCGTAGGTACACTTTCACAATAAACATTTCAATCCATCACAAGAGACCATTATCAATCATTAAACTGAAGTTTTAACTCATTTTTAACATAAAAACACTAATAATGGCAAAACACATTATTGCTGTTTCAAAACAGCTGTCGTCACAGATTGAAGCCATTTGAAGCAATTTCACACTGCTCAGCGCGTAGCGCCTACGTGCACTCTAGCAAACTGCGTTTAACTTCAGACGCATGCAGGCTTTTGGTCGGCTTCGGTATTTCTCATAGAATCTATAGTACCTACAGCAGTATGCATATGATGCGGTAGCAGTTTTGTTAAAGTAAGAAGAGAGCGGATATATACAGATCGCAAAGCCCGGTTGCAACCCAACGAGTGCGAGGGAGATGAAATGCATTGTAGGGTTTATTGAGGAAAGTAACGCAGTTTAGCGACTGGTCTATCGATCAGTTGTTGTAAAAAATGTAATTATGTCACCGCACGAGCTGACATTTCATGTTGTATAAGATTTTATCCTATTTTACATATAATATTTAAGTCTATGTATTTTACGAAATATTAGTCTACTTATAAAACGTGGCAAAATCTAGCAAATATCAGATATCTAACGTGGCAAGGAATGTGGTGTAAAGTGTTGAAATTGAGAGCCGGATAATAATGCACAACATAAGTTGCACCCGACATAATTTGCAATGTCACGTTATTTTAGCCAGGAACCAGGAACAAATAAAAATACATAGATTTTTATTTAAAAAGAAGATACCTACCAAACTATTAAGTATGAGTTTTAAATGTTGCATAATATTATTATACTTATTTTGTTATATTACTGCTAAGAAATTTTATTAAGTACCTACCTACCTACCTAATACAAAATCGTGAACAGTAGGGGGTCCGTTCTGTAACCAAACTCGAACCCCATTTCGAATCTCACTTCACTGCACGGGACGGGAACTTTAAATCATAAATAAGATAATGATAAGATTTTTTTTCATCACAAAATATTTTAGATAGCTACCTAAATTTATTGTAATCGGTAAAATTGCTCATTTAGTTAGCTAATTTCTAATAACAATTCACGCGAAGTGAAGTGAGGTTCGAAGTGAGATGCGAGTTTGGTTACAGAATCAACAGATTGCGCAGGTAAAACCGCGGGGTGCAGCTATTACCTACATATCACAAAATTGTAAAAATGTGAAATTTTTGATGTTTGGATGTTGTTCATTTTGTTACTCAATCACGTCTGAACGGGTGAACGGATTTTGACGAAATTTGGCACAGGGATAGATTATAGTCTGGAATACTTAACACTGTAGGGTTTTAAGTAAGAAAGATGGTCCACTACATGTGTAGCGACACAGTTATGAAGCGACAATAGTAACGGTAAATATTCGTAGCCGTAGTGGCTGTAGCGGAGCATCGTAGCCTACCTATAAAATCAGTGGACTTTACTGTTGACAGAGCAGTCCATAGGCAGTTGTCGGTCAATCGTGAATAGTCAATATAGAGTCGCATACACGCGTGCCTACCGGATATTTGTAATAACTTTTAAGATAGTCTCTTTTATTTTGTAGATTCTATATGCATAGTGAATTATACGGAGTAGTGAACGATAAAAGTATTTAATTTATAATCCTTCTGATAACATAGTGTAGTGGACCATCTTTCTTACTTAAAACCCTACAAACACAGGCTTCTTTTCATGCCGATCATTGGTTTCCAAGAGAAGACTTACAACGATTACCGACTCCCACACGGGCGGAGCCACGGGCAAAAGTTAAACATAGTATAAAACAAAGTCGCTTCCCGCCGTCTGTAAGCTTCTCTTAAACTATACATAAAAATCGCAATAAAATCGATCTTTTAGTTTGGGAGCTAGGTGGCCTCAGACAGACACACACACACTTCAATTATATTTTAACACCCCTTGCGTACATCGTATATATGTAGATATCCTGTAGTATAATCAAATAACTTCACACTGACACCACATTAGCACAGTTTTACATTAGTAACTACATTGCACTGCACCCGTGCGAAGCCGGGGCGGGCCGCTAGTGCCTAGATAAACATAGTTTGTTATCGCACATATTCAAAGGATGATGAAGTCAGCGCGAGACTGCATTTGATTTTAATTAGATTTTTTTATTAGGTATCTTTTGTAGAAATTCTAAGATGTTTTAGTTATAGTACTTACATAGGTATATTTAATAATAATAAAAAATGTTTACGAATAAATTTTGTTTTAGGTAATTAATTAAATTAATTTTCAATGTACCAGAACGTCGTGAAAGGCACGAGATCTGTGAATTTTTTTGTTTTAATATTTTTAGTCCGATTTTTTTTGTAATGATTTAGTCCGTTTTAAAAACGTGTTTTTAAATAATATTTTTTTCAATAAATTTTTCATTTTATTTGTGTAATAAACCGAACGATATTAAAAGTAAAACATATTATTATCGCTTGCTGTGGTGCGGTTCAATTTTGTGTTATAATAACCTATCTGTTGCATTTCATTTTGCTCAGTGTGTTGTGTGGAACGTTTATTAATTGCGATATGCCGCAGTTGTTCACAGCATACGCTTAAATGCGTCGTTCGCGAGTAGCGAGCTGCCTGAGCTAGCTACCTACCTACGTGCTGGCTGCTCGTGGTGCTGCCATCTTGGCGACGGCGGGCGGCATCCGAGCACTCTGGTCGTGCTTCGCTTCGGCCTGAGCGACCGCCTAACCGGTATGATCTTGATATAACCGTCAATTAATTGTTAGACACTCATTATAGCATGTGATTGACTCGTCGCCGCCCGGAAAACGAGATACAATAGATTCTCTATTGTCGTCCGGACGCCGGCGGCCGACCGCTCGGCGCTCGGGCGTTGATGAATTAATGAATGACAATGGACGATTAACTATTATTGCCAATGGTATTAGGTACCCACATTTTACTTTTAGGTACATGCATACATTATACAACGTACTTGTAAGCGGTGTGTGTTTTTTTTTTTTTTTTTTTTTTTTTTTTTTTTTTTTTTTTTTTTTTCTCTTTTTCTAAGTACATGCATAAGCACCTCAATACCGACAGACAATCGTTCGTGTTATAACGTGAGCCACATTCTCGCAGTCAATCGTGTTTCAGCATTGTATCGAGCGAGTTGTGAAGGGGTCGACGGTCTATACGGAGAGGCGCGCTCTATTCGGACGGCCAGTCAGTCGGCGGCGGACGGCAGTTGCGCGCGCACGCACGCAGTGTCTCTTTCAAACTTGTAGATTGTCGAAAAATTGTACACGTGCCGTTCTAAGCGGGGCGGCGCGGCGTATGATATTTTAACAACTTCGATGCGAGCACACACGATCACGGTTAGTGAATGAATTAATTTTTTGTGTGAATAACATTGTTAAGGATCGACGGATACATTTATTTTTGTAGGTGTTCGTAAAAACGGTCTGTTTCAGTCGGGCAAGAGACGAGATCGTGTGACAACTTGTCGCCGGCTCGTGCCCACTTTGAATGTTTTCGTTCAAAGAATTTTATAAACATAAACGGTGGACCCTCTCTAGTACCGGGTTCGATATCGTTTATGTTTTAAGCTTTGTCCAGACTTGTATCATTTTGTCCTGTCCGATACGCGGTGATCTGATACACCAAAATGGTCTAGTCTGGACAAAGCTTTACGTTCATTGTTAAAATAACTATACAAGCGTGAATAATGTCTCTATGCGAACGTTCAGTGTGAGAGCGCTCAGGCGCTTGTGGTACGGACGAAATGACGTCGTGTTTTTAATAAAAAAAAAGACA
>CALSUK010000024.1:17500-47500 GCA_943789525.1 Agriphila geniculea
GATGAGGAGGTTCGTCGCCTTAGGGCGGACAATGCCAGGATGAGCAAGGAGCTTGAGCTTCTTCGAGAAGAACTCCAGGCCGTAAGGCGGGACATTTCAGAGGAGGCGGAAAAGCGTCGACAACAACGTCCCGAACCAGTAGCAGATGCACCGACTCAGGTGCCATTGCCGGAAGTGACCTCGCCGGATAGGCTCGAGGAACTCAAGGCATTTATTTTGAGATCGGTTGGTCCAATGTTGGATGCCCGCTTTGAGGGTTTGGAAAAAAGGCTCCTGCCAGAGCCACTGATGAGACCAACTTTGGCGGCAGACCGGAGAAGTGCGACGGCTTCTGCTCCGACGCCACCTTCTTCGTTGCAAATGCCGGCACTGCCAGCACTAGGAGGGGGACGGCCAGTGGCAATTCCGGAGGCAGCTGCCCCGGGTTCTTCCCGGACCTGGTCCGAGGTAGTGAGTAAGGGGGAACAGAAACGAAGACGTAAGGCGGCGGCAGCGGAGGCGGCGGCGTCAGCCGCAGCGGCAAACCCAGCTGCCCCCCCTCCAGCAGTGGGACCTCAACCTTCCAACACAGGGATGTCCAAAAAGAAGAAACCCAAGCTGGCTACTCCCAACTCTGCTGCGATTGTGGTCACTGTTCCAAAAGAGGCGGAGGAAAAGGGGGTGACGTATGCGACGGTCCTTGCCAAGGCCCGCCAAGAGGTCAAAATTCTGGAGCTAGGAATTGATAACGTGAAGATGCGGGTTTCACAGACCGGAGCCAGAATTATAGAGGTTCCGGGAAGTACCAGCGGAGACAAGGCGGATCTCCTGGCCTCTAAGCTGAAAGTGGTCCTAGATGGCTTGGCCAATATCCACAGACCTATGAAAACTGTGGATATAAGAGTGTCGGGAATAGATGATTCGGTGGTCGAGGCCGACTTAAAAGAAGCCTTGGCTGAAAAAGGGGGTTGTCCAATAGAGCAAATTAAAGTCGGTACAATGAGGATGGGTCCGAGAGGTCTGGGCACGGTTATGATTAAGTGCCCGGTAGCAGCGGCGAAGAAGATTGTAGACTCTGGCAGATTGTTGATCGGCTGGAGTTCTCCCCAGATAAAGGTACTGGAGCCCTTGCCTATCCGGTGCTACAAATGTTTGGTGCCAGGGCACATGCGACAGCGCTGTCCGTGTGAGGTGGACAGGAGTGGGAGCTGCTACCGCTGTGGAGAGATGGGGCACAAGGCTGCGGAGTGCTCGGCGCAGCCAAAGTGCATGGTTTGTACGGAGGCAAAGATGCAGGCCAACCATGTGACGGGGAGTAAGAGCTGTCGTCCTCCAGCAAAACGGGCGGTACCCGTCCCGAATAAAGGGACCTCAGCTGAGGCGGGGAGTCGAAAAGACCCGGTTGGAGAGAAGCGGGCAGCACCAACCCCGGATGGAGACACTAAGAGAATGGAGGAGGGGAGTCAATCGGCCCCGGATCAAGAAGAACGGATTAGTCGAGTGCCTACTCCACCGACTGCTAGGGAAAAACGCCCTAAGCGCATTCGTAGGGTGCCCTCGCCCGAGAGAGATCGCTCTACAAGCGACCTGAGTGAGGAGTTGGATTTTTCCGGCTGATTTCAACTCCGATAGCCACGGAGGTCAAGGAACTGCCCATCTATGTTCCCCGATGTGGACGGCAGTTTAAATCTGTCGCGCCGCCTCCCTCCCTTCGGCTCTATAATAAAGCTGTCCAGGAGCCGCGAAAAGCGCAGCATGTGGTGAAATTCACATTTATTTCACTAGTCAAGGGCCAAGCGGGCTGTGGGAGGTGACCCACTGCCTGCCTTGCACGGCCCTGATGGTGTGGGGAGATGGCCAAACTTGCCCGGCCATCTCCCAGAAGTGAAGAGGCCTGGGTTGCCGGGCAGCCGCCAGGTCGCATTGGGGCGATTCCCACAAGGACCCCCCATGGCCAGACGGCGGCGAGTGGGCAGGTACTGAAGGTTAGGTTAGGTTAGGTTAGGTTAGGTTAGGTTAGGTTAGGTTAGGTTAGGTTAGGTTAGGTTAGGTTAGGTTAGGTTAGGTTAGGTTAGGTTAGGTTAGGTTAGGTTAGGTTGGGGTGCGTGGTCGGACAACCTCCCCGTGTTCCCTCTACTGCTTGTCCCCGTCCATGTATGTGGATTGGGAAAGGCAGTGGGAGGGACGGTGCACCCTGGGCGTCACTGTAAATGGCGAACAATTCATTTTGGTCCCATTTACCGTGATGGCTAATAGTTCGACCCTCCTGTTATCCTGTACGTAGTACAGGACCAGGGGCCCGCCTCGGGGGGCCAAGGGGAGACAACCCCAATAAAAAACGTAAACCGTAGCCCTGTACGTAGTGCAGGAGCGGGGGTCGCCTTCATGGGGACCGCGAGGAGACAACCTCTATAAAGAAATCCTTAAAGTTCCGGTATTTGAGGACGAGGTGCCGGAAGCCTGTTTACAGGTGGTTGGTAGAGGAAGCCAACCTGGGATCGCCACCCCTGGGCACTTCCCGCCCCCCAGGGAGTAGTAGGGTTACCCGGGCACTCGGGATCTCTGCCCGGGCGGACGTTTTGTTCTCCCGAACTCGTGGGATTAGTTATGAATGTTATAGACAAGAAGTCATTGAATAAAAAAGGTGGTGATGTCAAGGACAGCGCACAGGGTCCGGAGAAAAACAGTGCCGAACTGCCGGAGGCCAAACGGCCGAGAGTGGAGTCGCCCTCCGAGTCCGCGGAGGAGATGGAACAGGTGGAAGAGGTGGGAGTTCGAGAAGTTGCGGAACACATCTATGACGGAGTGCGGGCGAGACTCCGATTACTAGATGCGTCCATTAAAGCCGACTTTCGAGTCCTGATTGAGTACGCCAACGACGCAGAATTGCCGGATGATGGAGAGAAAATAATCTGGCTACAAAAGAAGATGGCTAAGACCTTCAATGAGTTCAAGCAGGGGTACACGGAAGAAACATGCGAGCTTTTAGAGACGATTCGTCATAACTACTCGCTACTTGAAGACGCGCAAAAGGAGATAAAGCAGCTAAGCGTAGCAAAGCAGCATTACAAAGACTTGGTGGCGGCAAGGGACGCCGAGATCGCCTGGATGAAGAAGGCTCAAGAGGAGCAACAGAGGTCTCTGGAGCAATTTAAGAGCTCCATTATGTCGGAAATGCAAAGCATGATTGACCAGCGCCTGGTGGGCCTTGAGAAGCGTCTGTCCTCGGCTCAGCAGCCTGAGAAGATTGTCGCAGATATTTCGGCAACGGAGGCTGTGTCGTATGCGGCAGCCACGAGACGTCAGCCCCAGCAGCGGCCCCAGCCTTCACAGCAGAAGAGAGCTCCACCTCAACCTAAGGGCGAGTGGACCGAAGTAGAAAGAGGGAAGCGTAGGAGGAAACGAAAGGAGGGGCCATCTCAAGAGGCTCCCCTGGAAACTACAGAAGTCACTGCACCAGCTGAGCCACCGCAGAAGAAGACCCGTCCCAGACGGCCGAACTTGACTCCCCCGGGCACGTTTGCGGTGGTGCTAAATATCTCAGAAGACGCCAAAGAGAGGGGAATTACCATTGCTGACATTATGCGCAAGGCGATAGACAACATATCCCTCCCTGCCCTCGGTCTTGAGGGGGGCATGCGGATGAGGGTGTCACAGACGGGGGGCAGGGTGTTAGAATGTCCAGACCCCACGAAAGCTGATAAGCTGGCTGAGGAACTGCGCCGGGTTCTAGGTGCTGATGCCTCTGTTGGGCGCCCGGTTAAGATGGTCGACTTATTAATAACGGGCCTAGATGATGCGACCAGGAAGGAAGAGGTACTGGGAACCATCGCAGCCAGGACAGGTTGCGATGCCGCCAAGATCAAGGGAACGGAAATCACAGAGGGACTAAATGGCACCAAGCGGATGCGGCTGAGGTGCCCAGTAGACGTTGCGAAAGCAGCCATTGGAGACGGATGCGTCAAGATAGGGTGGCTTATGGCGGAAATACGGGCCACTGCTGCCCCCCCTCTTCGATGCTATAAGTGTATGGGACTAGGGCACACAAAACCCATGTGTCCCTCAAATGTCGACCGGAGCGGACTTTGTTTTCGATGCGGGAGGCCGGGCCATATGGCCTCGGCCTGTTCAGCGGTGCAGAAGTGTGCAGTTTGCGCTGCTCATAAGGTGGCGGCAAGTCATACCATGGGTAGTAGGATGTGTAGCCCCCCGGTAACAAGGGGTATTCGCCCTGAGCGCCGAAGGGCTGAACAAGAAAGAGACGGCTCCCCGATTCTGGGTGTAAGTAGGAGTGAGGAGATGTCCGAGTGAGCGGGCATCCCTGGTCTGAGGGGGTTCGCCCCGGGACGCTCCCCGCATTTCTCGCCATAGAGAAAAGCGCGAGGAGCCGTTGGAGGGGGGGGACATACCATCTGTCCCCCCGGTCGGGGCCAAGCGGGCGGTGGGAGGTGAACCATCGCTCGCCTTGCACGGCCCTGATGAGAGGGGGGGAATGGCCAAACTTGCCCGGCCATTCCCCATCGGAGGAGGCCCGGATGCGGGCAGGCCGCGTCTGCCGTTGTGGTGAGTACCAACCATGGCCCCACATACAGCCCCTTGGCTGTCGGCGTAGCGGCGAGAGGGCAGGTGCCGGAGTTTTTTAGTGGGTATTCCCTCCTCCCGGGATTCCATCGGGCTTTGACCTGGTGGAATTACGGGAGGCAGTCGTGGAGGGAGCCGCAACGTTGAATGTTGCGGTCCCCTCCTGGCGAGTCCCACATGCCCCCTTCCCGGTCACCAACGGGAAGGGAAGCGCGTAAATGCGTTTTTCTTCGGCATATAAAAAAAAAAAAAAAAAAAAAAGGTTAGGTTAGGTTAGGTTAGGTTAGGTTAGGTTAGGTTAGGTTAGGTTAGGTTAGGTTAGGTTAGGTTAGGTTAGGTTAGGTGGGGTGCGTGGTCGGTGGGGTGCGTGGTCGGATAACCTCCTCGTGTGCCCGACTACTGTTTGTCCCAGTGCATCCGTGGACTGGGAAAGACAGTGGGAGGGCCGGTGCACCCTGGGCGTCTCTGTAAAAGACTCTTTTGAGCTTCTTTTACAGCTGGCGGCTAATAATCCGACACCGAGGGACCAGGGATGAGCGCAGGTGGCGCTTACCCTGAACCTCGTTCGAACGACTGCGGAGGTCTAAGAGAGACTACGTGTCCATGTTTATCATGGAGACGGAAATCTTTGAGATAGTACGCGCGAGACGAGAGCGAACGTCTCTTCGGAGATGATTGTTCGCAGACCGTGGGCCTTACAGGCTAGCGTGTCGGAGACGAAAGCCTATTTTGGTTGTACGTCTTGGGGACTAGGAGAGCGCGGGTGGCGCATCCCCTAGAACCCTTTCGAATGATTGCCGAGGTCTAAGAGGGACTACGTGTCTATGTTTAACATGGAGACGGAAACCTTTCAGATAGTACGCACGAGACGAGAGCGAAAGTCTCTTCGGAGATGATTGCTCGCAGACCGTGGGCCTTACGGGCCAGCGTGTTGAAGACGAAAAGCCTTATCTGGTTGCACGTCTTGGGGACTAGGGGAAAGCGCGGTTGGCGCATCCCCTAGAACCCTTTTGAACGATTGCGGAGGTCTAAGAGGGACTACGTGTCTATGTTTAACATGGAGACGGAAACCTTTCAGATAGTACGCACGAGACGAGAGCGAAAGTCTCTTCGGAGATGATTGCTCGCAGACCGTGGGCCTTACGGGCTAGCGTGTCGAAGACGAAAAGCCTTATCTGGTTGTACGTCTTGGGGACTAGGGGAAAGCGCGGGTGGCGCATCCCCTAGAACCCTTTCGAACGATTGCGGAGGTCTAAGAGGGAGTATGCTTCTATGTGTACATGGAGGCGGAAACCATTTTGACAGTACGCGAGAGGGGAGCGAAAGTCTCTTCGGAGGCGGCCGCTCGAAAAGAGTGGGTTTTAGGACAGTGCAGATGGCATGTAGTACTAAACCCACTGAGGGAGCGGAAACCCAGGAGGATTGGTAATTTCATGATTACCGTATCCACTGGGTAGTACGCACCCGAGTGACTGAGGGAAAGCGCAGATGGCGCACTATTTTCCCTTGGAAGCTCACAACTCGAACGAATGCGGAGGTCTAAGAGGGAGTATGCTTCTATGTTTAACATGGAGACGGAAACCTTTGAGATAGTACGCACGAGACGAGAGCGAAAGTCTCTTCAGAGATGATTGCTCGCAGACCGTGGGCCTTACGGGCTAGCGTGTCAAAGACGAAAAGCCTTTTCTGGTTGTACGTCTTGGGGACTAGGGGAAAGCGCGGGTGGCGCATCCCCTAGAACCCTTTCGAATGATTGCCGAGGTCTAAGAGGGACTACGTGTCTATGTTTAACATGGAGACGGAAACCTTTCAGATAGTACGCACGAGACGAGAGCGAAAGTCTCTTCGGAGATGATTGCTCGCAGACCGTGGGCCTTACGGGCTAGCGTGTCGAAGACGAAAAGCCTTTTCTGGTTGTACGTCTTGGGGACTAGGGGAAAGCGCGGGTGGCGCATCCCCTAGAACCCTTTCGAATGATTGCGGAAGTCTAAGAGGGACTACGTGTCTATGTTTAACATGGAGACGGAAACCTTTCAGATAGTACGCACGAGACGAGAGCGAAAGTCTCTTCGGAGATGATTGCTCGCAGACCGTGGGCCTTACGGGCTAGCGTGTCAAAGACGAAAAGCCTTTTCTGGTTGTACGTCTTGGGGTCTAGGGGAAAGCGCGGGTGGCGCATCCCCTAGAACCCTTTCGAACGATTGCGGAGGTCTAAGAGGGACTACGTGTCTATGTTTAACATGGAGACGGAAACCATTTAGACAGTACGCGTGAGGGGAGCGAAAGTCTCTTCGGAGGTGGCCGCTCAAAAGCAGTGGGTTTTAGGACAGTGCAGATGGCATGTAGTACTAAACCCACTGAGGGAGCGGAAACCCAGGAGGATTGGTAATTTTATGATTACCGTATCCACTGGGTAGTACGCACCCGAGTGACTGAGGGAAAGCGCAGATGGCGCACTATTTTCCCTTGGAAGCTCACAACTCGAACGAATGCGGAGGTCTAAGAGGGACTACGTGTCTATGTTTAACATGGAGGCGGAAACCATTTAGACAGTACGCGCGAGGGGAGCGAAAGTCTCTTCGGAGGTGGCCGCTCGAAAACAGTGGGTTTTAGGACAGTGCAGATGG
Organism: Agriphila geniculea; assembly: GCA_943789525.1. Classification (NCBI taxonomy): domain Eukaryota; kingdom Metazoa; phylum Arthropoda; class Insecta; order Lepidoptera; family Crambidae; genus Agriphila; species Agriphila geniculea. The sequence continues at coordinate 24,688 of CALSUK010000024.1, forward strand.
CATGTAGTACTAAACCCACTGTGGGAGCGGAAACCCAGGAGGATTGGTAATTTTATGATTATCGTATCCACCCGGGTAGTACGCACCCGAGTGACTGAGGGAAAGCGCAGATGGCGCACTATTTTCCCTTGGAAGCTCACAACTCGAACGAATGCGGAGATCTAAGCGGGAGTACGCGTCTTTGTTTTACAAAGTGGCGGAAACCACTTTGACAGTACGCGCAGAGGGAGCGAAAGTCCTTACAGGACGGACGCTCTGAGACAGTGAGCCTGAGGTGTGCGCAGGTGGTGCTTAATCCGAAGGCTTACGTGTCTCCATCGAATGCGGAAACTTGTAAGGGGTTACGCGTCCATGTTCACATGAATGCGGAGACCTTGCAGGCAGTACGCTGCAAGTGGGTCCTGAGCATGGGTTGGGAGGCCCTGCTCTGAGGTTTATGGACCCCAAGCTGGTTAGTGCGCTACTGTGCTGTGCGCTTCCTGGCGTTTGGGAGAAATCCCGCGGGATGGCAGAAGTAGTTTCTGCATCCCAAGGTGGGCTTGCTTCGGCGAGCAACCCACTGCCTTGGCCGCGAAAGTAATACCAAAAGTATTCTCGTAGCTAGGGCAGATATGGGCAGAGGGCACAGCGTGGGGTTTTTTAGTGGGTAGGCCCCCCCTTCCGGCCCCCCATCCAGCCCGCAGGGGCTGAGTGGGGGATCGGCTAGGCGGAAAGCGGTGTCGCTGGCGTTCAGTCGCTGGCGGCTTCCGTGGGAGAGTCCCACATAACTGCCGTCGCTCTCCCAAGCGACGGAGTACGCATAAGCACGCGTTTTTCCTCACGTTAAAAAAAAAAAAAAAAAAAAAAAAAAAGGTTAGGTTAGGTTAGGTTAGGTTAGGTTAGGTTCGGCTCAGAGTGGGCTGGCTGGTGGCGGCGATTCGTGCGACCGCCCCCCTCCCCCTGAGATGTTATAGGTGCTTGGGCTTGGGGCACACAAAACCGATGTGCCCCTCAGACGTAGACAGGAGCATGGACTGCTTCCGGTGCGGGAGGCCGGGCCACAAGGCCTCAACCTGCTCAGCTGAGCAAAAGTGCGGGGTTTGCGCTGCCCACAAGGTGGCGGCGAACCATACAATGGGTAGTCGGCTGTGCAGCCCCCCGGCAACTAAGGGTGTTCGCCCCGAGCGCCGGAATGTTGCGCAGGCCAGAGACGGTTCCCCGATTCTGGGAGAGAGGAGTGAGGCGATGGACGTCTAAGCGTCATCCCTGGTGCGAGGGGGGGTTAAGCCCCGAGACGCTCCCCACACCTCTCGGTGAGGAGAGGCGCACGGGAGCCGTAGGTGGAGGGGGACATAACACCTGTCCCCCAAGTCAGGGCCACGCGGACAGTAGGAGGTGAACTACTGCCCGACTTGCACGGCCCTGGCGGATGGGGGGAATGGCCAAACTTACCCGGCCATTCCCCGGCAGAGGAGGCCTGGGAAGCCGGGCAAACCGCGTGCCGTTGTGGTGACTGCCATCACGGCCCCACACACAGCCCACCTGGCTGGCGGCGCTAGCGGCGAGAGGGTAGGTGCCGGAGGTTTTTTAGTGGGTATTCCCTCCTCCTGGGATTCCATCGGGCCTTGACCTGATGGAATTACGGGAGGCAGTCGTGGAGGGAGCCGCAACGTTGAATGTTGCGGTCCCCTCCTGGCGAGTCCCACATGCCCCCTTCCCGGTCACCAACGGGAAGGGAAGCGCGTAAATGCGTTTTTCCTTCGGCATACAAAAAAAAAAAAAAAAAAAAAAAAAAAAAAAAAAAAAAAAAAAAAAAGGTTAGGTTAGGTTAGGTTAGGTTAGGTTAGGTTAGGTTAGGTTAGGTTAGGTTAGGTTGGGGTGCGTGGTCGGATAACCTCCTCGTGTGCCCGACTACTGTTTGTCCCAGTGCATCCGTGGACTGGGAAAGACAGTGGGAGGGCCGGTGCACCCTGGGCGTCTCTGTAAAAGACTCTTTTGAGCTTCTTTTACAGCTGGCGGCTAATAATCTGACACCGAGGGACCAGGGATGAGCGCAGGTGGCGCTTACCCTGAACCTCGTTCGAACGACTGCGGAGGTCTAAGAGAGACTACGTGTCTATGTTTAACATGGAGACGGAAATCTTTCAGATAGTACGCGCGAGACGAGAGCGAACGTCTCTTCGGAGATGATTGCTCGCAGACCGTGGGCCTTACAGGCTAGCGTGTCGGAGACGAAAGCCTATTTTGGTTGTACGTCTTGGGGACTAGGAGAGCGCGGGTGGCGCATCCCCTAGAACCCTTTCGAATGATTGCCGAGGTCTAAGAGGGACTACGTGTCTATGTTTAACATGGAGACGGAAACCTTTCAGATAGTACGCACGAGACGAGAGCGAAAGTCTCTTCGGAGATGATTGCTCGCAGACCGTGGGCCTTACGGGCTAGCGTGTTGAAGACGAAAAGCCTTATCTGGTTGCACGTCTTGGGGACTAGGGGAAAGCGCGGTTGGCGCATCCCCTAGAACCCTTTTGAACGATTGCGGAGGTCTTAGAGGGACTACGTGTCTATGTTTAACATGGAGACGGAAACCTTTCAGATAGTACGCACGAGACGAGAGCGAAAGTCTCTTCGGAGATGATTGCTCGCAGACCGTGGGCCTTATGGGCTAGCGTGTTGAAGACGAAAAGCCTTATCTGGTTGTACGTCTTGGGGACTAGGGGAAAGCGCGGGTGGCGCATCCCCTAGAACCCTTTCGAACGATTGCGGAGGTCTAAGAGGGAGTATGCTTCTATGTTTACATGGAGGCGGAAACCATTTTGACAGTACGCGAGAGGGGAGCAAAAGTCTCTTCGGAGGCGGCCGCTCGAAAAGAGTGGGTTTTAGGACAGTGCAGATGGCATGTAGTACTAAACCCACTGAGGGAGCGGAAACCCAGGAGGATTGGTAATTTCATGATTACCGTATCCATTGGGTAGTACGCACCCGAGTGACTGAGGGAAAGCGCAGATGGCGCACTATTTTCCCTTGGAAGCTCACAACTCGAACGAATGCGGAGGTCTAAGAGGGAGTATGCTTCTATGTTTAACATGGAGACGGAAACCTTTCAGATAGTACGCACGAGACGAGAGCGAAAGTCTCTTCGGAGATGATTGCTCGCAGACCGTGGGCCTTACGGGCTAGCGTGTCGAAGACGAAAAGCCTTTTCTGGTTGTACGTCTTGAGGACTAGGGGAAAGCGCGGGTGGCGCATCCCCTAGAACCCTTTCGAATGATTGCCGAGGTCTAAGAGGGACTACGTGTCTATGTTTAACATGGAGACGGAAACCTTTCAGATAGTACGCACGAGACGAGAGCGAAAGTCTCTTCGGAGATGATTGCTCGCAGACCGTGGGCCTTATGGGCTAGCGTGTTGAAGACGAAAAGCCTTATCTGGTTGTACGTCTTGGGGACTAGGGGAAAGCGCGGGTGGCGCATCCCCTAGAACCCTTTCGAACGATTGCGGAGGTCTAACAGGGACTACGTGTCTATGTTTAACATGGAGACGGAAACCATTTAGACAGTACGCGTGAGGGGAGCGAAAGTCTCTTCGGAGGTGGCCGCTCAAAAACAGTGGGTTTTAGGACAGTGCAGATGGCATGTAGTACTAAACCCACTGAGGGAGCGGAAACCCAGGAGGATTGGTAATTTTATGATTACCGTATCCACTGGGTAGTACGCACCCGAGTGACTGAGGGAAAGCGCAGATGGCGCACTATTTTCCCTTGGAAGCTCACAACTCGAACGAATGCGGAGGTCTAAGAGGGACTACGTGTCTATGTTTGACATGGAGGCGGAAACCATTTAGACAGTACGCGCGATGGGAGCGAAAGTCTCTTCGGAGGTGGCCGCTCGAAAACAGTGGGTTTTAGGACAGTGCAGATGGCATGTAGTACTAAACCCACTGTGGGAGTGGAAACCCGGGAGGATTGGTAATTTTATGATTATCGTATCCACCCGGGTAGTACGCACCCGAGTGACTGAGGGAAAGCGCAGATGGCGCACTATTTTCCCTTGGAAGCTCACAACTCGAACGAATGCGGAGATCTAAGCGGGAGTACGCGTCTTTGTTTTACAAAGAGGCGGAAACCACTGTGACAGTACGCGCAGAGGGAGCGAAAGTCCTTACAGGACGGACGCTCTGAGACAGTAAGCCTGAAGTGTGCGCAGGTGGTGCTTAATCCGAAGGCTTACGTGTCTCCATCGAATGCGGAAACTTGTAAGGGGTTACGCGTCCATGTTCACATGAATGCGGAGACCTTGCAGGCAGTACGCTGCAAGTGGGTCCTGAGCATGGGTTGGGAGGCCCTGCTCTGAGGTTTATGGACCCCAAGCTGGTTAGTGCGCTACTGTGCTGTGCGCTTCCTGGCGTTTGGGAGAAATCCCGCGGGATGGCAGAAGTAGTTTCTGCATCCCAAGGTGGGCTTGCTTCGGCGAGCAACCCACTGCCTTGGCCGCGAAAGTAATACCAAAAGTATTCTCGTAGCTAGGGCAGATATGGGCAGAGGGCACAGCGTGGGGTTTTTTAGTGGGTAGGCCCCCCCCTTCCGGCCCCCCATCCAGCCCGCAGGGGCTGAGTGGGGGATCGGCTAGGCGGAAAGCGGTGTCGCTGGCGTTCAGTCGCTGGCGGCTTCCGTGGGAGAGTCCCACATAACTGCCGTCGCTCTCCCAAGCGACGGAGTACGCATAAGCACGCGTTTTTCCTCACGTTAAAAAAAAAAAAAAAAAAAAAAAAAAAAAAAAAAAAAAAAAAAAAGGTTAGGTTAGGTTAGGTTAGGTTAGGTTAGGTTAGGTTAGGTTAGGTTAGGTTAGGTTAGGTTAGGTTAGGTTAGGTTAGGTTAGGTTAGGTTAGGTTAGGTTAGGTTAGGTTAGGTTAGGTTAGGTTAGGTTAGGTTAGGTTAGGTTAGGTTAGGTTAGGTTAGGTTAGGTTAGGTTAGGTTAGGTTAGGTTAGGTTAGGTTAGGATAGGTTAGGTTAGGTTAGGTTAGGTTAGGTTAGATTAGGTTAGGTTAGGTTAGGTTAGGTTAGGTTAGGTTAGGTTAGGTTAGGTTAGGTTAGGTTAGGTTAGGTTAGGTTAGGTTAGGTTAGGTTAGGTTAGGTTAGGTTAGGTTAGGTTAGGTTAGGTTAGGTTAGGTTAGGTTAGGTTAGGTTAGGTTAGGTTAGGTTAGGTTAGGTTAGGTTAGGTTAGGTTAGGTTAGGTTAGGTTAGGTTAGGTTAGGTTAGGTTAGGTTAGGTTAGGTTAGGTTAGGTTAGGTTAGGTTAGGTTAGGTTAGGTTAGGTTAGGTTAGGTTAGGTTAGGTTGGGGTGCGTGGTCGGACAACCTCCCCGTGTTCCCTCTACTGCTTGTCCCCGTCCATGTATGTGGATTGGGAAAGGCAGTGGGAGGGACGGTGCACCCTGGGCGTCACTGTAAATGGCGAACAATTCATTTTGGTCCCATTTACCGTGATGGCTAATAGTCCGACCCTCCTGTTACCCTGTACGTAGTGCAGGACCAGGGGCCCGCCTCGGGGGGCCAAGGGGAGACAACCCCAATAAAAAACCCAAACCGTAGCCCTGTACGTAGTGCAGGAGCGGGGGTCGCCTTCATGGGGACCGCGAGGAGACAACCTCTATAAAGAAATCCTTAAAGTTCCGGTATTTGAGGACGAGGTGCCGGAAGCCTGTTTACAGGTGGTTGGTAGAGGAAGCCAACCTTAGATCGCCACCCCTGGGTTCTCCCGCCCCCCAGGGTGTAGTTGGGTTACCCGGGCATAACGGGATCTCTGCCCGGGCGGACTGTTGTTCTCTCCCGTACTCGTGGGATTAATTATGAAGAAGTTTGGAAATAAAAAATTACTTATAGCAGTGGACAACACACAGAGTCCGTCGAAAAACTGTGTCGCTAATCAAGGCAGAATGACGAGGTCGAGGACGAGGACCAATTCCTCGGTGTCAACTGGAGACAGATCGGTACGTGAATTCGAGGACGAGTACCATAGGCGGTCGCAGGATGTACCTTCCTGCTACGCGAGTGACGCCGACGATGCCGGCGATTCTAGCAGAGATCGGAGGGATAGAGACCGGATTGCGAGAGCCTTTCGGGAAAGACGGGGTAGGTCGAACACCGCTCCCGAACCTAAAAACGCAAAGGAGACGAGTGACGAAGAGTCTAGTGTCGAGGTGGAATCAAGCACGGGCGAGTATGAGGACCCGGTCGACCCCACTGCTCCAGTCGAAGTTTGGGAAGATTTCGCACCAAGAAAAGTCGTAAGCGAGCCCGTAAATGAGGAAGATGAAGAACGGCCTCGTGAGCCGTTACGAGCTCGCAGGAGAATGACCGTGAGAGGAACTGTTAACGCTCCTGAGCAGAGTCCCGACGTACCGGTTGATCAGGTGGAGGAAATATCAGCTGCTCCTATCCCAGAGGCAAGAGACCCGATGGAGTTGTGTGAAGATGAGATGGTCCAAGGGGCACAGCAGAAGGAAGAAGATGAGGCTGCCGAGCTTAGGGCAGAGAATGAGTTTCTGCGGGGGGAGCTGGCGGCCCTGAAAAAGGAAATGGAAAAGATGAAGGGGAGTCTGTGCCAATGCAAAGGTAGATGCGCCGCCTCCAATGAAGTGGTCTTAAACCAGGAGATGCTGAGCCGACTTGAGAGCTCAATCGAGAAGACAATTGATTTAAAATTGAAGAGCCTAGGTATGACTATCCCTGTCCCGCCCCCCGGCGGTGCTGCCAAACCTGCACAAAGCCGACCGACAGCGCGCGCCCCGAATGTGACGCCTCCCGCAGCTGGCGGTGATGGCGAATGGAGAGCCGCTGGTAACAGAAAAAAGCGCAGACGTATAGCCAAAGCCGCGGCAGAGTCAGCTGCTGCTAAGAAGGCCACCGAGACGACCGCCGCCGCCCCGGCGGCAAATAAACAAGTAAAGAAGAAGCCCGTGAGACTGACTCCTCCAAAAACTTCGGCGGTTACCCTGACCCTGCTGCCCGAGGCAAAGAAACGGGGTCTCACATACGCAGATATTATGAAGAGAGCAACGCAGGCGGTATCTCTCCCGGAGATAGGTGTGGTAGAGGGGGTTAGGACGAAGGTGAGCCAGACGGGGGCGAGGATTGTTGAGGTCGCGGATCCCAGTGGCAAGAAGGCAGATATACTGGCAGAGAAGCTCAACGCTGCGCTTGCGGGCATGGCCCGAGTAGGGCGGCCAGAAAAGACGGCGGACCTGCTCATAACAGGTCTGGATGAGTCCGCCCGAAAGGAAGAAGTAATGCGCGCCATAGCAGAAAAAGCCGAATGTGATCCTAGGTTGATAGTGGCCCAGGAAATCAAGTTGGGCCCAAATGGCAGGGGAAGAATGCTGCTGCGCTGTCCAGTGGTGGTGGCAAAGGCAATCGCGAGAGGAGGAACAATAACGGTCGGTTGGAGCACCCCCAGGGTTAAGGTCCTGGCCCCTCTTCCGTTGAGATGTTTTCGTTGTATGGGGGTGGGGCACACTAAGCCAAGGTGCCCCTCGAAGGTAGACCGGAGCACACTGTGTTTTAGGTGTGGACGGCCAGGACATATGGCGGCCGGATGTAGCGCGGAAATCAGATGCGCCCTTTGCGCAGATGGCGGTCTGTCTCACGACCACGTGATGGGAAGCGTGAAGTGTGTCCCTCCTGCAACCAAGGGCACCCGCCCCGAGTTCGGGGGACTAGTAGTAGCCGAGGCCCTAAGGCCCACAGAGGAGACGTCAATGGAGACATCCCCAACACCAGCAGCTGAGGGGACGGCGATGCCGCCACCAGGGGTACGCCCCCAGACTTCTCCCCACTCATCTCAGTCGAGAAGAGTCCAGGAGGGTCACGAGGAGGGGGGGACGTAAGGTCCCCCTTTCAGGGCCACGCGGGCGGTGGGAGGTGAACCACCGCTCGCCTTGCACGGCCCTGATGAGAGGGGGGGGATGGCCAAACTTGCCCGGCCATTCCCCATCGGAGGAGGCCCGGATGCGGGCAGGCCGCGCTATGCCGTTGTGGTGAGTGCCACTCACGGCCCCACATACAGCCCCTTGGCTGTCGGCGTAGCGGCGAGAGGGCAGGTGCCGGAGTTTTTTAGTGGGTATTCCCTCCTCCTGGGATTCCATCGGGCTTTGACCTGGTGGAATTACGGGAGGCAGTCGTGGAGGGAGCCGCAACGTTGAATGTTGCGGTCCCCTCCTGGCGAGTCCCACATGTCCCCTTCCCGGTCACCAACGGGAAGGGAGGCGCGTAAAGGCGTTTTTCTTCGGCCTAAAAAAAAAAAAAAAAAAAAAAAAAAAAAAAAAAAAAAAAAAAAAAAAAAAAAAAAAAAAAAAAAAAAAAAAAAAAAAAAAAAAAAAAAAAAGGTTAGGTTAGGTTAGGTTAGGTTAGGTTAGGTTAGGTTAGGTTAGGTTAGGTTAGGTTAGGTTAGGTTAGGTTAGGTTAGGTTGGGGTGCGTGCCAGACAACCTCCACGCGGTGCACCCTGGGCGCCACTGCTGTTGCAGTGGTGGCGAATAGTCTGGCGAGGTGGGACCCGGCCGGCGTCTTGGACGTTTCCGAGCAGCGGCGGTGCGGGTCGGAGTGTGGGGGCCTTGTTTAGGCCCAGTGGTCTTCGGACGTAGGTTCAGGAACGCCGGAACCCCGTACGTGGTGCGGGACTGGAGGCCGCCATTTTTAGTGGGGGCCGCGTGGAAGGACACCACTATAAAAAACCAAGGGGAGCCTATCCCCTTAAAAAGAGGCACTGAAACTCATGTAATGGACAAATGCGAACAGATATTACCTCAGGAGGGTAGGGACCGTAAGGAAACAGAATCCCTCCCGGCCACCTCGGTGGTTGGCAAATGCTCCACGGATTCTGGGGGGAGCAGCAAATGTTCAGTGGACAAAGCGCTGTGTCCGAAGAAAAACTGCGCCAACATAAAAGACATCGGACGATCTAAGTCGGACGTGCTGGGGAAGGGTTGTACAGATCCTTGTTGTTTGAAGTTCCCAAGGGAGATGGGTATTCCCAATTGTCTTCCCCTGGATGATCCAAACAAGAAGGAGAAGGCTAAGGCGGGTCCAACCGCGATGAGAGGGAGAACGCAACCAAGTAGGTTGGCCAAGATAGTCTCCAAGGAGACAGTTAAAGAGGTTACTAAGGAGACTCCGATGGAGGTTTCGGAGAAAACTACGGCGAGCTATGCTCATAAGTCGGCAAATACGAATGTGTTGCTCTCAGCATCGAAAAAACGTACAAAACAATCAGATAGTGACGATAGTATCGACTATGCACAGGAATCTGAAGGAACCTCTAAGAGCGGCCCTAAAATATTCAAGAAAGGTTCCACGGAGAGCGTTAAGGAGAGCGGTAAGAAGGGTAACAAAAGCGGTAAGGGAGCTAAAACAGACCCTCCAACCCCGCCTGTGAAGAGTATGGAAGAGATACGCAAAGAGGCCATTGAGGATCTTGAGGCAATCTTCAACAAAATGCGTCACATTGGCAGGATGACCGACAAACATAAGAAAGGAACGATCCTAGATGCGTGTAACAGGGTCAAAAATGCAATGGAAACCTGGGAAGACCCAAATCTTGGTGCGGAAGTCCAACGACTGCGTTCGGACAATGTGAGGCTAAACAGTGAGTTGGAAAAAGTGAAGCAAGAGATGAAGGCGATTAAGGAGGACCACCAGAGAAAGAGTAATGAGATGGCGAGCCTTAAGCGGACTGAAGCGAAGAATAAAGCTGTTATCGTGGGAGGAGAAGTGGATTATGAGGAGATTAGGAAGATGTTTTTAGATATGCATAATGTGGTGATGCAATCTACAACTAATATGGTTAATGCAAGATTTGATGGTCTTGTAAACGATGGCAGACTTTTGCCGGCTGTTAACCATCGTCCTCCCTTGGGGGGAGGTAAGCAGAAGGCGGCCAGGGCGCCAGCAGAGCAAAATAAGCACTCTTACGCGGATGTTGCTGCAGGGTCTTCTGATCCTAGTGCGGGCCCCGCACCACAGATGCGGGACCCAGCGGATCCTTCTAAGGAGAAGGATAATTGGCAAGAGGTGGGGAAAGACGGAAAGCCAGTGAGGGCTAAAAAACAGAAACGACCAGCGCAGGATAAGGCTCAACATAAGCCCAACCCAGTAACAAAGAAGGTCAAGACACCAAAGGGGCCGAAACTGACACCTCCTCGCACGGCAGCGGTAGTGGTCACAATCTTGTCGGAAGCAGCAGAAAGAGGTGTCACATATGGTGATGTGATCCTAAAGGCCAGACAGGCCATCAAGTTGCAGGACTTAGGTCTTGATGAGATTGCAGTTAAACTGACGCAAACAGGGGCCCGTATGATAGAAATCCCGGGTAAGGATGGGGCGGAAAAGGCGGACACTATGGCCTCTAAGCTGAAGGAAACCCTGTCGGGATTGGCCAGCATATCCAGACCCGTGAAATGCGCGGACCTGCGAGTCTCCGGGCTGGATGATTCTGTCAATGTGGAGGACCTACGGGAGATTATGGCTGAAAAGGGAGGATGTTCTCCTGAGCACATCAAGGTGGGCCCCATTAGGGCTGGGCCGGACGGTCTAGGAGTTGTGTTGACGAAGTGCCCCATAGCGGCAGCGAAAGTGCTTGCAGAAGCGGGGCGAGTTATGGTGGGATGGAGCAGTGCACAGATTAAAGTGTTGGAAGCTCTCCCGCTTCGCTGCTATAAATGCATGGCGGTGGGTCATACACGCCGGCAGTGTCCGTCAGAGGTTGATTGTTCCAACATTTGTTACAGATGCGGCAGAGAGGGGCACAAATCCGCCAACTGTAGCATGGAGATGAAATGTTTTGTGTGCTCAGGTGCAAATTTGTCTGCCGGGCACATGATGGGTGGAAAGAGCTGTCGCCCTCCGTCGGTGAAAGTTAAAATCAAAGCTTCTCTTAAGCCCAGTGACAACGATAGAGGGGCTAGCGATGGAGCAATGGAGGTAGTTGAAGCAATATCTCAATGACCAGATACGATTTAAACTTCCTCCAGGCTAACACCAACCACTGTGCTGCATCACAGGACATATTGATGCAGTATGCAGTGGAGTATAAGGCGGATATAATTATAATTTCGGAGCCCTACTGTGTGCCACAGCGCAGTAATTGGGTAAGGGATGATGATGAAACAGTCGCCATCCTGGTGCCGGTCAAGGCAACCCACTCCCCTCCCCTTTTAGTCAGGGAGAGGGGTCCAGGGTATGTAGCGGTAACATGGGGGGATCTTGCCCTAGTGGGCGTGTATTTCTCCCCAAACCGGCCAGAAGATGAGCTGGAACGCTGGCTCAACCTTTTAGGCGGTGTGGTTCGGCGGCTCGCTCCTGCTCAAGTGCTTGTGGGGGGAGATTTCAACGCAAAGCACTCGGCATGGGGCTCTCCTGTGGACGACAGGAAGGGAACGCTGGTAAATAACTGGGCGCTGTCGGCTGGAATGATAGTCCTAAACAGGGGCACGACATTCACCTGTATCAGGGGAACCAGGGGATCCAGGGTCGACATCACCTTTGCGACGCCTGCACTGGCCCCAAGAGTGATGGATTGGACGGTCTTAACAGGGCCTCAGACCCTGTCAGACCATCGTTACATCCGCTTCAGGGTTACCCCCAGGGCGGAAGCTCCGGCTGCCAATGCCCCCCTGTCGGGCAACCACTTTCCAAGGTGGGCCACTACCGGGCTCAATAAAGAGTTGGCCGAAGAAGCTGCTTTAGTGGAGGCCTGGTGCCTTGATGCCCGGCCATTGTACGGGAGTATTGATGACAGAGCGAGGCAAATCACGAGCTCCTTAACAAGAGTATGTGACGCCGCAATGCCGAGAGCGCACGGCCCCCCGGAAAAGTCCCAGGTCTACTGGTGGTCGGCAGAAATGGAAACTCTCCGGTCCGCCAGCCTTCGCGCCAGACGCGCCCTGCAAAGGTACAGGAGACGCCGCAGGGCGAGACCGGGGATGGAGCAGAGGCTTCGGTTGGCCTACAGAGAGGCAAAGAAAGCCTTTGAGTTAGGAATCGCGCGGGCAAAAGATCAGGCGTGGGAAGATTTCCTGGCTAGCTTAGACAGAGATCCATGGGGGCGTCCGTTTCGGATGGTGCGGAGTAAACTCCGTCATCAGGCACCCCCCATGGAAACAATGGAGTCGGATTTTCTGACTAGGGTGGTAGCTAGCCTGTTCCCTGAATACGCTCCCCTTTCGATTCCACTGATTGTCCCGCAGAGCCCAGTCGAGGGAGAGTCAGGTTTTTTGCCGGTCACAGAGCAAGAGATGCAGACAGTGGTGGATCGGTTGGTGTCTAAAAAGAAATCGCCTGGCCCTGACGGCATTCCCGGGAAAATTCTGCCCACAGCGCTGAAGCACTTAGGTGAGTTCCTCCAGGATTTGTTCAGCGACTGCATAGAGGCGGGGGAATTCCCAGAGATTTGGAAGTGCGGGCGATTATGTCTCCTTCTCAAAGAAGGCCGCCCGATTGACTCCCCGTCGGCCTACCGTCCCGTAGTGCTGCTGGACGAGTTGGCCAAAATGTTAGAAAAGATACTCGCGGACAGAATTGTCCAGCACTTAGAGACGGTGGGCCCAGATTTAGCAGAAAACCAATACGGATTCCGACGGCGACGATCAACGATAGACGCCATACAAGCTCTCAGGGAGCTATCGGATAGAGCGACGGAGCAAGGGGAAGTAGTTATCGCAGTCTCCTTAGACATAAGGAATGCGTTCAACTCACTTCCCTTTGATGTGATAAAGGATGGGCTAAGATATCACGGCCTGCCCCCGTACCTAGTGAAGATAGTGGAGTCCTACCTTGAGGGCAGAAAGGTGGTATACCCCTCCGGCGGGGGAGGAGTGACTGCCAGGGATATGGTATGCGGTGTTCCACAGGGGTCGGTCCTTGGACCCCTCTTGTGGAACATCGGGTACGATTGGATCCTTCGTGGAACCCTCTTGCCCCGGATGAGTATACTCTGTTATGCAGATGACACATTGGTCACTGCCCGGGGCAAGATATTCGAAGACGTCAAGAGATTGGCAAGTGTGGGTGCCTCCATGGTTATTGGACGTATAAGAATGATAGGGCTAAACGTTGCGCTAGAGAAAACGGAGGCTACCTGCTTCCATGGGCCAAGAAGGGCCCCTCCCGCTGGGGCATATCTAGTGGTTGATGACGCCAGGATCCCGCTCAATTCTTCAATCAAATACCTTGGGCTGATCCTCGACGGGAGGTGGAACTTCGAGGAACACTTCCGGCAGCTGGCCCCGAAATTGGTCAAGACGGCCAATGCCATGGGGCGTGTTCTGCCAAATGTTGGTGGCCCAGGGGAGAAGTGCAGGAAGCTGTTCGCCGGCGTGTTAAAGAGCATGGCCATGTATGGCGCGCCGGTGTGGGCAGACCGGCTTAATGGCCATAACGAGAGGATGCTCCACCAAGCCCAGAGAGCAATGGCCGTTAGAATAACTCGCGGCTATAGAACCGTCTCGTGTGCGGCAGCATGCGCACTGGCAGGTACACCTCCTTGGGAGCTAGAAGCTCAGGTACTCAAGGAGGTGTACGGGGAGCGCAGAGCAGCGCTCGCAAGGGGAGAGCGACCCGCTCCCGAGGAAGCGGCGGCCTACCGAAGCATGGTGGAGGAAGTGAAGCTAGAGGCATGGGCGGAGAGGCTCGATGCCGAACGATACGGAAGGAGAACGACGGAGGCAATCCGTCCGTACCTTGAGGAGTGGTGTTCCAGGAAACACGGGACGCTAACTTATAGGCTGACGCAGATACTTTCCGGGCACGGGTGCTTCGGAAAGTATCTGTGTCGGATTGGTAGGGAAGCGTCCGCACAGTGCTATGAGTGCGGCGCTGCGGAGGACAGTGCACAGCACACCCTTGAGGTGTGTCCTGCCTGGGCTCCGCAGCGCGGCGCTCTAGTCGCTGTGATTGGGGGGGATCTCTCGCTGCCCAGCATGGTACAGGCCATGCTGGCCACCGAGAGATCCTGGGAGGCGGTAGTCTCCTTCTGCGAGGAGGTTATCCTGCAGAAGGAGGCATCGGAGCGGGTTCGCGAAGAGGAGGCTCATGCGAACCGGCTCCGACGCAGGCGGGTAGGCGTAAGGAGGAGGCGCTTTGCGCACCTCATTCCGCTATAACGGGGGCCATGCCGGCGGTGGAAGGTGATCCACCGCCGGCATTGCACGGTCCCCGACCGTCTGGGGAGATGGCCAAACTTGCCCGGCCATCTCCCAACCGCGAGGAGGCCCGGAAAGCCGGGCGAGCCACCGGGTCAGTTGGGGTGATTACCACCCATGGACCCCCGTATGACCGACCGGTGGCGAGAGGGCAGGTGCCGGGGTTTTTTAGTGGGTATTCCCTCCTCTCGGGATTCCATCGGGCTTTGACCCGGTGGAATTACGGGAGGCAGTCGTGGAGGGAGCCGCAACGTTGAATGTTGCGGTCCCCTCCTGGCGAGTCCCACATGCCCCCTTCCCGGTCACCAACGGGAAGGGAAGCGCGTAAATGCGTTTTTCCTCGGCATAAAAAAAAAAAAAAAAAAAAAAAAAAAAAGGTTAGGTTAGGTTAGGTTAGGTTAGGTTAGGTTAGGTTAGGTTAGGTTAGGTTAGGTTAGGTTAGGTTAGGTTAGGTTAGGTTAGGTTAGGTTAGGTTAGGTTAGGTTAGGTTAGGTTAGGTTAGGTTAGGTTAGGTTAGGTTAGGTTAGGTTAGGTTAGGTTAGGTTAGGTTAGGTTAGGTTAGGTTTTTTTTTTTTACAATACTATTTGTAAGGTAGGTGGGTTTTGTTTTTAAAGGGAAAGAACATTTTTAATTGTTTGAGGGTGTGAAATGTGTTGGCTAAATTTGGTCCGGCATCATCGGGCTCATCCCATGGTGAGGCTTTTTGCCCTCCGATGCCGGACCGGGGCAAGAAAAAGTGGTAGGAAGGAAGAAAAGGATAGATGGATACAAAAAGAAAGAGGATAGATGAAATAAAGAGGAAGAAGGGGGGATAGGAGGAGGAGAAAACAAACGAATATAAATATGTAAATAAACATAATAAATGCAGTTTGGCAGACTGCCGGCGGGACCTACCACTCTTTGTTTTTCGCGTTTGAGCCATAAGGCCCAAGTCTAACCCGGGGGCGGTGTTGTCAGCGTGTTGCCCCCCTCCACTAGTATGTGCCCCGGTTGAGGAGAGCTGACAGTCGAGCCAGGCCATGGGTAATAAAGCAGGGCCGAAGACGCAGTCAGATGGCCGGGCTCGTACCTTGCCCGAGGAGCGGGACCTGTTGCGCAGTGGTTAGGTGGGGTGTCCCGTCGGCAGTCCGGTAATCAAGTGAAGTCGTGTAAATTAGTCATTACAGTAATGAACAATATGCATGAAACATATGCATTGTGGCGTGCGACCATATACCAGTGAAAGTGGTACTCAGGCCAACACGTGATCAGGGTTGTGGTTGAAATGTGTATTCCTATGTGGCATTGGTTATCGATTTAAAATTATAGTTCTTAATATTCTTATGTAACGAAGACGGGGACTGCGCAGAGGATGCCAAAGAGTTCCATGCAGTCGGTTATGGTTGCGTGACAGGGCTATTGAATGACTTAAGTCTTGCGTAAATGTTGGTTATTAGTTTGGCAAACATCTTTAAGATGGTTGTTGAATGAGAGGAACCCATGATATCAAGAAGATGGAATGGGGATTCAATATTAACATTGGGTGGTAGGCTTGATAGGTAATCCTGGCGGTAGAGCGCAAAACGTGGGCAGGTCTCGACTAGGTGACCAGGGGTCTGCGCAGAGATGCCATCACAAGGACAGCAGTCTGACGGGGCAATTTTAAATCTTTTGAGGTAGGTGAGGTTGGCACCATGCGCTGTTATGTACTGCGTTAAGAAAAAGTCGTGCGGGAGCGAGGAGAACAGATCGAGACAAGTCCCAGGGGTAGGAAGGAGAGTCCTTGTGTACGCACCCTGACTGGCTCCCACGTATCTGTCCTCCCAGGCCATGGCAGCTGAGCGTGAGGAATGAGATTTGATGTAAGATATGGGGAAGTTGGCGTATGCGGGGGCCGAGTGAGAGAAGGCCGCACTTCGTGCAGCATCATCCGCCAGTTCATTTCCAGGAATGCCGGCATGTCCTTTGACCCAGCAGAATGAGATAGAGCCAGTCGAGTTGTTAGTGTAATTAGCCACAATACCATGAATGAGGGATACCAATGGAGTGGTGCTGCTTCTGGAGCCTAAAGCCTCCAGGGCCGATCTGGAGTCGGACAAAATTAGAGCCTCCCGATATCCCTCCCTCACGATAATGAGGCAAGCCCGGTATATTGCATATAATTCCGCTTGAAACACGGTGCATGCACTGTGCAGCTTGAATTTGTAATATCTGACCCTATCCTGGGCTCTCGCGTCAGGATCGACCCTCACACAGGCAGCGCCTACCTCTCCAGCCTCAGACTTGCTGCCGTCCGTGAATAGTTGTACGCACTCAGCTGTGCAAGCTTCGTCCACCCCCTCTTGGGTGGAAGCCTGTTGAAATTTGATGGATATGCGCTCCGCGGGGTGGAGCAACCGAGAGATGGGAGTGGGGAACTCGAAGGGCACATCGGAAGGCAGCCGCGCCGTGGTGCCGGTGACGCGGGCCTGCTCATTTTCTCTAACCCTGAGGATGTCCAAATCCAGGGGGAGAAGGCCCGCTATGGCGATTGCCGCATTTGCCGAAACCGTCCGGTATCCTCTGATGATGCGGATTGCGAAGCCCCTCTGTAGGGAGGTGAGTTCTCGCCTCACATACTTTTTCTCCGCGACATGTCCCCAGACTCCGGCCGCATAACAGACGATGGGGGCGATGACATACTGATATATGGCTTTAACATTCTCCGGGTGAAGGCCCCAGGTGGGGCGTACGAATACGCAGAGCCTATTGAAAATGGTTTTAGCTTTATTGATGACGTGCTTTACATGGGATCCGAAGTTTAGCTTGTTATCTAGTACCACCCCGAGAATGGTGAAATTTGGACTGAATTTAATATGAACACCCTCCATGCGAACCACAGTTCTTGCCGCGCTAGGGGTAAATGCGAGTGCCTTGGTTTTGTTTGGACCAAAAAACAGCTTGACCCCTCTGCCCCATGCCGCGATGGTGTCCAGGGCTGCACATACTCTCTCCTGTAACTGGGGAATGGCCTTGGCAGATGCAATCAAGAGCACATCGTCTGCGTACGCCTGTAAGTGGCAGCCCTCAGGGAGGGACAAGTCGAGGAGGTCGTCAAGCACGCAGTTCCACAAGGCGGGGCCACATGCCGAGCCCTGCACGCACCCCCTCTGCGTGCGACATGAGGCCGTGGACCCCGCATGATTTAAGACAACTGTTCTGGGCGTGAGGTAATTGGCCAGGGTTTTGAATATGTTAAGAGGACAATTGGATCGCTTTAGTCTGTCAAGAATAGCAGGCCACCAGGCCCTGTCAAATGCGGACTGGATATCCAAGGAGACCGCGACGGTATGGAGTCCTTTGGACTTGTGGGTCTTAATGTGGTTAATAGCGTCCATTAGAGCGTGAGCCGTAGAGGTATTCTTCCTGAAGCCATATTGTCTGTTGTTGAGGTGGTCCTGAGTGGCTGCCGCATGCAAGTAGCGCTCCGTAAGGAGTTTTTCCAACATTTTCCCAAAGACAGGTATTAAACCAATTGGCCTGTTGGCTTTGGGGTCGGACGGAGAGAGTGCTCCTGGCTTGGGAATAATGCGTAAAACGGCCATTTTCCAAAAGACTGGGAAATACCCCAACTGTAAGCATCTATTGGCCAGGGCGGTGATGATTTCTGGAAAGCATTTAGCGACTGTGATGCAGATGTCAGAAGTGAGTCCATCGTGCCCAGGGGCCTTTTTAGGTGATATGGCCGCAATAGCTTCCAAGACCTCATCCTGTGTGAATGGAGGATCGTCAGCAGAGCTGGGTGGGTACACGCAGTCCCCCCGCAGCTCGACCTGCTGAGGTGTGTCCTCCTCTTGGGGATCAGGTGGATAAAAGTGCGACAGAAGGGCCTGTGCCGTGTCAACGCTATCTGTAGTATGCCTTCCATCGCTCATGCGGATAGTAGAGGGGGGTGGCCTGGGCTTCCCTGCTTTAAGAACAGGGTTGGTGATGGCCCATACCTTTTCGGCTGTCTGTGAGTTACAAAACTCCCGAAAGCTGCTGCCCGAGGCTCGCCGAATTCCCTCGGAAAATTTTGTTTTTGCCTCAGAGAGGGCCGACACTACCTCGGTTATTATTTCTTGTGGGGAGTTGTTAGCTTGTGCAATTCGGGCGTTTCTTTTAGCCTGATGTAGTTTTTTTTGGAGGTCTTCCAATTCGGTTGACCAAAAAGGCTTGGAGCCAAGTCGCCTGCCGTAGCCAGAACTGTCATGGGATTCAAATGCCTCACCCGCGGCCTGGTGAATAAGAGAGGTGAGCGTGCGAGTGCACTCCTCTAATTCCTCCTCATTCATACGCGATATCATTTCCGGTGATAAGTCAGAATTTAGTACATTTGCAGATAAGACCGATCTGAATGTATCCCAGTCCACCCTTCCCCTGGTAGAGAATCTACGCGTAGTGAAGGGAGCAGGATTTGATAAGTCAGAGGCAGAAGATGAGCCGACAGAGTAAAGGAGCGCTATATGTTGGTTGTTCGGCAGAATGCTATCATCCACATGCCAGTCTGTTACGGAGAGATGTGTTGAGGCAATGGTCAAATCAATGGCACTTTGACGGGTGAACGAGTGAGTTACACACTCGAAGGTGGCGGAGCCATCATTGTGGCATATAAAATTATTGTGGATAATGAAATCTGCAACTTCTGTGCCTCGAGCATTACATCTGTTGGAGCTATCCCATGTGGGGTGCCAGGCGTTAAAATCACCTGCTATGAGGTGAGGGGTCGAGGAGTCATAGAGGTGGTGAGCAGATGTCAAAAGGTCCAAATATGGAGTGAGGTTGGCAGTCTTGGGGGCGTAAACCGACGAGATGAGGAGATTGTGACCACCAGTCGACAATAACACCGAAGCGATATCCTGTGATGAACACTGCGCGACGAGCACCGCTCTGCATTTCAC
The DNA here is from genome assembly GCA_943789525.1 of Agriphila geniculea. Classification (NCBI taxonomy): domain Eukaryota; kingdom Metazoa; phylum Arthropoda; class Insecta; order Lepidoptera; family Crambidae; genus Agriphila; species Agriphila geniculea. Next base: position 43,753 of record CALSUK010000024.1, read on the forward strand.
GGCAAAATTATCTCTGATGTATAGTACCGCTCTAGCTTTATCATTTTGTGAAGGATGTTGATAGGTGGTGAATCCCGAAATACCTTTCGCAACATTAGTTTTCCCCGTGTATGGTTCTGAGATGATGGCTATCTGAATGGAACGATTAGTCTGTAAGTATTGGCTCAGTTGGCAGAAGCTATTAAAGCACCTGTCTATGTTAGCCTGGATGATGTTAGTGCGCACAAAGTTAGCATTGGGAGGAGTGATGTTAATATTTGTTGGCGGAGAGGAGGAGGGAAAATTAGCATGAGTAGACGTATTGTTATGATTATTGGCCATAGTCTATTTTATCTTTTATACGTTCGAGCATTGCCACCATCCTGGGGCACCTGCTATCAAATGATGAGTGATTAACATATAGTGGCTTGAAATTTTTCCCTCTTCCTCCATTGATGACGTTATATCTGGCACAATTAGCACACCTTGAGGGCCCCTCAGTCTCCGCACACTGCGGTGCGACGTGGTCGGGGCCTCCGCACTTAAAACACAATTCCTGATTCTTACAAGTACTTACCGTGTGGCCGAAGCCGTGGCATCTGCGGCATTGCTTGAATGGGGAGAAATCCTCCACGTGTACGAATGAAAACTCAATATTGACTTTATGTATGTTGATGAGGGCCCGCCATGCCTGCGGGGACACTCTCAAAACTGCATTGTACAAACTTGGGTTACGATTTTGTCGGGTAAATAGTAACTTGATGTCATTAGGGCTGAAAATGTTGGCATCCAGGTTTTGGTTAATTATTAAATCAACTAGATGGCGTTCATCGTTGGATTTGTGGATTCCCTTGATGATGACCATGGGCTTAAGTTTGCGTTCCTTTTCCGCACGTAGGCCGGATGACTGGGAGGCCTCCCTGATCTTTTGTTCAGCGGCCGAGGCGCTCTCCGAGTTGTTGAAGGTGAGCTTTACTTTGCCCTTTGAGAGCGTGGTTACTCTGACCGGGCGAATACCATCCTTATGCGTAGTCTGGAGAACGTTTTTTAACGTATCAAAGACAGATGCAGGGGCTGCACCCCTGGGGCTTGCCGTAGCCGATACTACCAGCGCCGGTAGACTGGGCGCCGGAACAGGAGCGCCAGCCAGCACGGATGCATAAGTTTTCACCTCCTTATGTCTAAAGGTGGGACGTGGAGTGCTGGTCTCGGGCTGCTCGACCCGTCCTAACCCGCCATCCGCCTCCACCGCCGTACGTACCAGATTTTGCTGCAGGAGGTCGTATGTGTCTGAGACCTTCCTTGCGACCGCGCTAAGTTCGGCGCAATCCTCCGAATGGGGTGGAGGAGCGGAAACAGGGAAGGGGGGCGGAGTCATGAGCTTCGCCTCTAGTGATTTAAGGGTGGTTTTCATGTCATTAATTTCACATCTAAGCTCCTCGATATATGATATTAAAATATCCGGGGCCTGTGAGAGTTGGGTTTCCATTGATGGTGGCAGAGGAGAATCGCATCTCCCGGGTGGGGCCCTAGAAGATGCCCGGGAAGCCCGCTCCGACAATGGGGAGGTCCCCGGGAAGGTCAGGTTTCTTCTCGCGTTAGTGCCAGGGGAGCTGCCCTGCACTTTATCAATGATCATATCGCAAAAATGTTTGATTGTTTGCTTGTCTTCTTTCTTGACCGATTTATTTTTGCTACCAGGTTGAACAGTCAATGCCTCCTTGATGTTATTTGCATATGATATGATCTCTTCAACAAGCCTTTTTCCTCCCATAATTAGACTTGCATTAGAATCGTCGTCTCGATGAGTGGGCGGTTCGCCGCTGCCGCCCGTGTCAACGGCAGACTCGGTCCGCGGCAATACGACCACATTGCTAATTAAAGAGGAATTGGTTCCATTCTCATCAGCACTTTCTTGCGGAATGGAACTCAGTAAGTTAAATCTATTAGGGGAAGTGCTCCCGGTTTCAGAGCCAGTGTCGTCTGTGAGGTTCCTTGAGTTGGCACGAGTTAGGCGTTTGCCCGGAGGAGGAGACCTCGCGGTGGTGGGCATTGTGGATGACTGGAGCAGAGTACACGCACAACAAGGTATGAATACTTGCCCTTCAAGAACTAAAAACTAAGATAAAATATTTATATGACCCGCTGCAGACGCGTTTGTAAACTTTAAACAAGCGCCGCGCTGAGCACAATATAAATTTAAAAACTAATTAGAAATTGCTTAAAGAACCACAATGTTATTACCTAAGAACTAAAGGAAATGATGCAAATTTCGCCTGTTGCGTCACGCTGCCTCACGGTTAGCCGTAGGCAATGAGGCTCAAATTTAGTAGGTTAACACGTAGGCGCAAAGGTGAACAACAATTATATAAAGGAATAACGTTTATATTACTGATATTTATTGAAATATAAATTTTTCAGTAAACACAGTTTATGTGACTACGGAAAAATTATAAGGAAAAATTATTTTATACGAATGCCGAAATCTTAGAAGTTGAGTAAGATAATTAAAATATTGTGCAAGAATCAGTTAAAGCTTACCACAAAACGCGTTTTAAATGAAAAATTTTGTTCTTAACATACAAATTGTCTGAATTATTAAAAAAAAACGTCTTAAAGTTAGGTTAGGTTTAGTTAAAAGTTAGGTTACTGGATATTTTCCGTACTATTGTAGCTAATTAAAAATTTTAAAAATAATATAGTAGAACTCAGCAAATACAACGTTAAACCCGAAAAATTACGTACCTACGTGCTGTGTTGAGTTTTTAATCAACAAAACAAAATTACAAAAATTAAAAGTTTAAAAGTAGGTTTAAAAGTCCAAAAGACCCGCTGCAGACGCGTTTGTATACTCTAAACAAGCGCCGCGCAGAGTTCTAATTGACTTTGAACACAAAATAACGGTATCACAAAAATTACAAAAGATAAACACATACAAGTGATCTAGGTTAGAAAAAGTTATTTACAAGTTAGGTTAGGAGATATTTTCTTACCTATTACAGCTAATTTTATGTTTTATACAAAAATAAGTGGGTTTTAACAAAGTCTATTAAAAACTTAAATAAAAACACAGCTAAATTCTGTATTGAGTTTTTTATCAATAAAATAAAAATATGAAAATTATAAAATTAAAAATGAAATAAAAAATCCAAATGACCCGCTACAGACACGTTTGTATACTCAAAACAAACGCCGCGCAGAGTTCTATTAGGATTATAACTAAAAATAACAATTACACAAATATTACAAAAGATAAATCAAAAACAGTGGTCCAGGTTAGGTTAGGTTAAACTTAGAACCTTGGATCACTGGCCAAAAATCCAATTTTAGGGTAAGAGCTATGATTGAATTATAGTAAGTTAGGTATTTGCAAGATTAATGTTTTGCTTAAAACAGATTTTAAAAAGAACTAAGGAAAAAGAAATTATAGCGTTTACTAAAATTGAATTTTTGTGAGTAAAATTGAGGAAAAATCGGCAATTTAAAATAAAATTTCTGCGAAAACTATCAACATTAGAGTAAATGTGTGTATGAATGAAAGATGTACAACGGTAGGAAGAATTTAATAAAATTTAGAAAATCAAAATTGGTTAAAATGGAAAAAAGTTTTAGGCGAATTTTATGCAAAAATTTGGATTTTCTGGGAAAATTTTTGAAAAATCTTAATAATTAAGTGGGTTTTAAAGATGGGTGATTGATAGATATGTTAATATTTGCCTTAAGGGCTCAGTAATTTAAATTTGAAAACAGAAATGCAAAATGATAAGAA
>CALSUK010000024.1:50000-70000 GCA_943789525.1 Agriphila geniculea
AAGTTGCTACTTTTTACTATTCTTTATTAATACAAAACTCAGGAAAATGAAGGGACACATTTTTTCAAACTTATGTTTTTTACAATATTTCTTTCTTATCTAAATTATCCTATATTCATCTATTTATTACTACTAATGCTATATCTATTTTACAGAACATTTGTATATAATCTTTTATGTCTATCTTAATTATAACAATTGTTGTTCTAATTCGTAACTGTTATACATGCTATTTCCAATTTATAATTTTGACAAATTTCTTAACTTAATTTTAAGTTTATTACCTTAAATTGCTACAGTTTTTAACATTTACTTAATACAATTTGCTTGTAATTTGCTTACAATTTTCTTTTCTTTTATCATCTTAATCTAATTGTAACAAGCATCATGTTCGCATACTGTTTATGTTAACAATTTGTTACTACATTATTTCTTATCTTACTGTTTATTATCTAATAACAATTACTTTCTTTTTCTAGAGTCATTCGAGGCATTACATTTAAGCTATCGTGTTACATCTTATATCTATTTCTTAATCTATTTCTGGCTAACTTTTACACATTTCATCTCTATTTCCATTTTTATCATACCTACCAGGGTAGTATGTATATATTCTACAGATATATAATACTTTCCCTATTCTTGTGCCTTTGTTATATTTGCATTCAAAATTTTTGGGTTGCACTCCGTACATTTATTTAAGAATTTTGTAATGATTGTCTTTTTATTGATTTTACAAGTTAATTTTTCATTGAGTGTTACTATCTAAAAAGAATTTTCTATTTATTTTGCCTAATGGGTAATGTATTATATGTTTTACTTTAAACAATTTTTTAATTAAATTTAAGTGTCGCTTTATTTGTTAATTTAACAAAATTTTATCAAAATTTGCATATTTCCAAAATATACTCATTTTATTTATACTCAGATACCATTTATATCCACATTTTAAATCGCAGATTTAATTTGTAGGATTTGTGGTGTGGTAGTGTAGTGTGTTGTGAGTGGAGCTACTTCCCTATTCTGTGTAATAGGCCGTGGTTGATCTGGCCAGGTAATCCCATTTGCTACGCACCGGGCATTCTTCGCTGAATGCGCTATGGTTTGAGTCCTTCTGCCCAGAGTGTGCACAGTTGCAGCACTCCGGAGGAGATCCAGCGATCTTAAGTTCACACTTGACCTGCAAGTGTGGTCCTCCGCAGTGGCTGCATTTGTCCACAGTCTCTGTGCAGAACTTTCTCCCATGACCATAGCCCAAACAGCGTGAACACTGAATGAGTGGAGACTGGTCCTCCACCTTGACCCGCTGAAGGTCGATGTGGAGTGCGCCAGCCTCCACCATTCTATGCCAAATTGCCGGGCTTACCTGCATAATCATATGCGCTGCCATCGGGTTTCTAGTCCTCTTTTTATATTTGATTTTCATTCTTATTTCTTCATCAGATATATCTTTAAAGATGCCCTCGTTCTGACGACGTACCGCTGCGACGATGGTTTCATCGTCATCCAGCATCACGTCCTTCATTATAACAAGTGGATCCTTATTCGCTATGGCTGTGACCTTCAGTTTCCTGTCCTTGGTTTCGATCTTGTTAACCACTTGGTCTAGGTCTTGTTTGGTGCGGCAGCCTAGAATAACCTTTTGGTTGCGGGCCTTCCGGATCTTTTCCACCCTTATACCTTCTTTCTTCGCATCGACCGCGCACTTCACTCTGTCGAGAACCTCCGCGCTTGTCTCAGTGGCGTCGTCCGAGGTTATAACGACAGAGTGGAGCGCCGGTCGTATCTTGGGTGGGAATGACGCGGCGACGCTGGCATAGGTGGGCTTTGGAGTCGGAGCCACAATCGTTGGCTGCTGTTCCGCCTTGGTTAGCAGTTCTTGGACCTTGGTCTCAACATTGTCAAGATTTAACTTGATTGTCCCGATTGTGACTCCGATGTCCGTGGTGCTTGATCCCATTATCTCGCTAAGATCCTTGTGTGACTCGCAGATGTTTTTGTTAGCAGTGGATAGTGTTTCATCTATTTTGTCCAACTTTGCGAGTTGTTTCGTGTTACTATAGCTGATGTCACCCAGGCTGCTCTCCATTTCCTGTAATTTACCCATTAGCAGCTCTTGGCTAGATGACATTGCCTGGACTGTAGCTGTTGCTGTGTCTTGTGGGAAGGTTCTAAGTGTTTTGAACGTGCATCTGAGGATGTCAGTTTGCTCATTGACAAATGTCAATGTGTCCTTGTTGCATTTTGCGAAGAACGATTTGAGTTCTCCCAGCTCCCTCTTCATGGATTCCATCAAATCGCTCGCCGCCGCATCCCCACTTCCACTATCTAATGGTTGGGGTGTTGATACAGCCTGGGTGTTGGTCCCCTCCACTTTTTCAACTCGTTTTGCCAGTTCGAAGAGGGCAAGCATTTGGGCGTCTGAGAGGTCTTCTAGATATTGCTTGATGTCCCGTCTCATGCCTGCAAATTCACGGATCTTGTCCGGGATGCCCTGTATGGCGATCATGCTTTGTGTAAGGATCTCCCTTACAGAGCATTTTGCGAGATCTTGATTATCTGCACCCTTTTCGAACTGGTTCCATAGGACTTTAGTCCTACGTTTTGCATCCCGCCCCTTAACAAAAGAACTACCCGCGTTGAGGTGGTGTGTAGGTGTAGTTCCTGAGCCGGTTGGACTGGCCCCTGGTGTGGTGCTAGTGCGCTTGGCAACATTTGATTTACTAACAGGGGTGTGTACGAAAGCCATTGTGATGTACTTCTGCTAGATGGAGGTTCGCAACAATAGTGGGGAGAAGTGTCGTCAGTTGTAAAATGTAAAACAATAAAAGTGTAAAAATTTAAAATGTGTATATATATATATGATATATTCGTCTTCACTATTTTACGCGCCCTGCGCAGTCTATAAAAAGTCAAAAATTTACCGCAAAAATTTATAATTTTAGGTAATTTACCTAATTATATCAACTTTTGGTTTTCTCTACATAGAGTCACCAATTTAATTGAAATGTCTCTACCTTTTATATACAATCGTAGAGGGTGGCTAATTACACCCTCTGGTGAAAACAAAATATTTTTAGGAATTTTTCCCTCAAAGTTATATTGAAATTTCTTAAAATCAAGATGGCGGCCAAAATGGCGGCTCCGACCAAGTCGCGTCCTAGGAGACGATTGTAGCCCTTAAGGGGCTCTATAACTGGAAACCAAGCCCGTCTCTCTAGGACCAATAGTTTCGGAGTTATCCCAAGGGTTAATTCCGGGTAAATCGTACCCTATTCGGGTAAATTGCCCGTATCTCCGAAACTATTGGTCTCCTAGAAGCGGGACTTTGGATATTCCCATAGAGGGGCCGAAGACCTATCAGATGGTGGGGTCACCTTAAAACAAAATTTTAGGTGGCGATAGGGTAAAATTACCCTACCAGGTGAAAAGAGGTCTCTCCGGCAGCCCCTATGGAAAAATCCCCAGCCCTGTAGCCCAAATAGTTTAGGAGGTACGATCGTTCAAAGTTTTTCAAAATGGCGTCCAAGATGGCGGACGCCAACTTTGAAGGGTCGTATCTCCGCCGCTATTGGGGCTAGAAACCCCGGGTTTGGGGCAGATGGAGTGCCCTGGCGAGCTCTAGCTCGCAAGATCGCTAGGGGTAGGGGCAAGGTTCGAGATTGGATTTTAAGGATTCTGAGGATGGGAAAGGGTGGGGAGGAAAGTAACAATCACCCTAGCCTAAGACGCCGACTCGCTAGGACCTATATTGCGGGAGATATGGCAATTCCAAAAAATTCCAAAATGATTCCAAAAAATTTTGGAATAAATCCTACGGCTAAACTATTGGTCCTAGAGACCCGGGGTTTTCTCTGGGAGGGTTGGGGGGTTAAGGGCTACCCCTTCCACGGCGTGGAATCGCGAAATTCCAATAATATGGAATTTCGGGGAAATTTGCCCGGGGCCCGAAAGATGGTCTAATACCCCCCCCTAAACCGAAAATCCCGGCTCTCTAAGTCCAAGGACTTGAAAGATATGGGCAATCTAAAAATTTACCCGATTAGGGTAAATAAAAACAAAATGGCCGCCAATCGGGTAAATCCTTAGCTTTAGCCCTAGGCCCCTGGTGTTTGGGCTTCCTGGATGTCCGAGGAGGTGTCCTAAACAAATATGGACCCTCCAGCCCCTTAAGTACCTACCCTAAAACACTAAGTAAAATTTAAACCTAAAATTTTGAATATCTCCCGCAATAAGTGTCCTAAAAATACAAACTAAAAACCTAAAAATAGTACACAACAAGCACAACAATATAAATAAAACAAGTTAATAAAAAGTTCAAAAGCGAAAGCACAAATTGAAGGGGAAGTTTTCACCCTTAACTTCAAAAATTTATTACTCCCTCGTTAATTGTCCGAATTTAAAAATTTAAAAAATTAAAGAAAGATATTTACTAGCACTATTTTTCAAAATTTTGACCTAATTTAATGTTGTATAAGAATTTTGAGTAATAAGTTTTTGAAATTTTTGGAAATTTTAAAATCTAAAAACTCAGCTGTTTCTTGGCCGATTTCGCTGATTGAGGTGTCCGGTGACTCGCCCCGTTGCGCCGCTCCCGCTGATTACCTTCAAAACACCCGGCCGCACCGGGAAGTCCGACCACGTGTTTTGAGGTTAGATGGTTTTTTCTTAATTTCCCGGCGGGTATTGCCGGGAAAATTCTGGAACAGGCACCGCTAGGTAGAGGGCGCTGAGGCGCACACGACGACAATCCGCAATCCCACGCGTCTCACAAATTGCGAGCGCAGTGGGCGAAAAACAGACGATTTTTCACAACTTTTTGGTGTCACTTTCACTTTTCACTTAATTTCTCCTCAGGCACTGCACGGATTTTCACTCACAATACACCCACGTGTGGGGCGCGACGAGACGCAACTTTTGGTGTATCGTACACCACTGTACGTCTTAAAAAACCCACAATTTCGAATTTTTTAGTGCGGAGCACACGTGCTTTTGCTGCGTACTGGTCGGCGGTCAGAGCCAGAATGGGTTAGGTTAGGTTAGGTTAGGTTAGGTTAGGTTAGGTTAGGTTAGGTTAGGTTAGGTTAGGTTAGGTTAGGTTAGGTTAGGTTAGGTTAGGTTAGGTTAGGTTAGGTTAGGTTAGGTTAGGTTAGGTTAGGTTAGGTTAGGTTAGGTTAGGTTAGGTTAGGTTAGGTTAGGTTAGGTTAGGTTAGGTTAGGTTAGGTTAGGTTAGGTTAGGTTAGGTTAGGTTTTTTTTTTTTTTTTTTTTTTTTTTTTTAAAATATTGGTTAAAGGATAAGGGGTCCCAAAGTGGGATGACTAAAAGGAGAGGCCTGTGATATAGGGATTATCGGATGCAAAAATTGGACAAATTGGTGCGGCACCATCGGGCTCATCCCATGGTGAGGCTTGTTGCCCTCCGATGCCGCGCCGGGGCAAGAAAAAGAGGTAGAGAGAAAGAGAAGGATAGAAGGATACAAAAAGTAAGAGGATAGAGGAAAGAAAGGAAGAGTTGGGATAGATGGAGTAGAAATAAAACTCATTTTGACGAAAAGTAGGTTGCTGCTGGGATCCGCCGCCCCCTAATCCATGCGCGTTGGGCCCGTAGTGGGCCGGTTCCCTCCCCAGGGGTGGCAACGTCGTGGTGCCCCCCTTTACAAACGAAGCCCCAGTAAAAGAGAGTGACAAGTGCCGCCAGGGCAAAGTAGATATAGCAGGGCTGAGAGTGCCAAATGGGCACATGTGGATTGCCCTCGGCGGCATGCCTAACCCGAGAGGCGGGGTGTTAGGCATGACAATGGGCGGGGGGTCCCAGCAACAACCTTAATCTGTGGAGACAAACATAGTAATACAATATAAAATACAATACAATATATGATACAACACAATATAATACAAAGTAAAATGTGCAGTAAAGATTAAACCTTGGGTGAGGGCGTGGTAGTATGTGAAGTTCTTTTCCATACTATAGTACTATAATATATATATATGTTTTTTTTTTTTTTTTTTTTTTTTTTTTTTTTTTTTTTTTTTTTTTTTTTTTTTTTTTTTTTTTTTTTCTGTGGAGCTCTTTTTCACCCCTCACCCATACAAATAGTCTTAATTAAATACAACAAAGATAATAGGGTCATTGGCCATCACCCGCGACCACCCGCGACCACCCGCGACCACCCGCGACCACCCGCGACCACCTGCGACCACCTGCGACCAGGTGCGACCACCCGCGACCACCCGCGACCACCCGCGACCACCCGCGACCACCCGCGACCACCCGCGACCACCCGCGACCACCCGCGACCAGGCGCGACCTGCGACCACCTGCGACCAGGTGCGACCAGGCGCGACCCGCGACCACCCGCGACCACCCGCGACCACCCGCGACCAGGTGCGACCCGCGACCACCTGCGACCAGGTGCGACCGGGTGCGACCTGCGACCACCCGCGACCACCCGCGACCACCCGCGACCACCCGCGACCAGGCGCGACCCGCGACCACCCGCGACCGGCACACATATTTGCAGAAGACGGTGCCCGCGGTCAGCCGCGACCCGCGCCCGGCCTCTGCAGGTAGGGTCACGCAAGGGTCATAAGGGTCAGAGGGTGAGGGCCAATGACCGTCTATTAAAACATGAATTGAACATACATATGGACAAAAGATAAGAGAAGTGTTTCGAGTTTTTAAATAATATACATGTTATTAGAAGCCGTAGTCAATCCGACTGTGGATGCGGTTCTTCATCATTATAAGCCGTGGGCACAAAGGGGAGTTTGATCGGTGATTAGTGTCCGTAGAGCCATCGGCAAGGGAGTAGTAATGGCAGCTAAAACACGTGGCTTTAGAGGGGTTATCTTTGTCCGGGCAGTTCTCTATAGAGTGATCATCACCTGAGCAGTGGGCGCAACAGGGATCTGGGGAACTACATTGTTTCTGCGTATGTCCGTAGTCCTGGCATCTAAAACACTGGATAAATGGTGAGAATTCATCCGCGTGCACTCGTGTATACTCAATGTTGATTTTCTTAATGTGGAGTATTTCGTGGAAGACATGTGGGGAAACAATGAAAACCATGTTGTACAGCCTTGGGTTCCTGTTTTTGCGCACGAGTTTAGGGCGGATGTCTTCTTCACTGGAGATCTTATCAGCGATGGATGGGTTGTGCTTACGGATGAGATTTACGAGCTCATTCCGTGGGATGTGTTGGGGAATGCCTTTGAGGATTACCATGGGTTTAAGGTATTTTGCTTTCTCAACCGCCGTAATCTTCTTGGTTTTGTCTAATTGGTTGCTAATAATTTCCAAGATTTTGTCTCGTTGTTCTTCTTGATCAAATGTGACTCGAATTTTGTTCTTGGAAAGGGGTGTCACCTGGGCGGGTGAAAAACCAAGGCGGTCGAACTGTAGCAGATTTCCGAATTCTTTGAGGGAATCGTTCACGTGTTTAGCTATCTCCTCAGGATCATCATCATCATCTTCGTGCCTTGCATATGATAGAATGAGAGCTGGCTTGATGGTGGTTTTATTCAGCCTAGTGTTGTCTGGTTGAGAGGGTTCCATATGCTGCTGGGGAGGACGTCGGCCCAGTGCTGCTGAGTAAGTGGTGTTCTGCGAATAGTTGTCGTTGGGTTTTTGTTGTTGAGTTGAGGGTGCGGGTTCTGTCAGTTGATGAAGTTTAGGTACTTGTGCAGCCACAAGATGGGCGCTGGCTGAGGGGATGTTAGTGGTGGCCGTCTCAATGGTTTCGTGTATATATAGTCTGAGGTTAGATATTTCATTACGAATTTCCTCGCGGATTTCCTTGCAGATGTTATCTTTAGCAGAAAGGATGCTTTCACTGATGGTTTCTTTAACTGACTGCGCCTCTTCAGTGTTGGTGTTCAAGGTGCCAGCAGCATGTGAATGTGCGTGAGTTGGGTCGTGCTGTGAGGTTTGTGATTCTCCAAGGAACGCGTTGATCATGTCACGGAGTGAAGTGCAGTTATCAATGATACCTTTTTTGCCGCCTCTAGTGAGGGAAGGTTTTGATTTAAGGATGGCTTCTATGTCGGTGGTGTGCGTATCAATATAAGTCTTTATTCTAGAAATCAGTTTAGTTGTCGGGTTGTGTGTCTCGGCTAGAGGGGAGTTCGGCACTAATGCCGAGCTAGAATTATTGTCCACCATGTCGTTTTTCACAGAGTTCATCGTTAATTTAGTCAATGTTTAGGTTGTTTAGATGTGTGCAAATGTCAATAAACTTACTGTAGTAGGGGGTGCATCCAATTCAGCACACGCACAAACACCAGCACTATCACTTTGCACACGGGAGTAGTTGTCACTTCACACAAGTTTAACACATATAGTTCAAAGTGGCTTCTCAAGAGTTAGTAAAGCACATCTTGGGCCAGTGGTTTCATCAGAGAGCAGTCCACTCAGACCTCAGTCATTGAGAGCAGCGAAGGCGGCGCCCACTCGGCGGCGTCGGTGTCAATCCAGGAGCAGCCCGTCAGCGGATGCTGTGGCCCAAGGAAGGCGGTGCTCGCCCAGCAACGGCGGCGCCCACCCGGCAAAGGCGGCGCCCGCCCAGATGCCACCCGCGACCACCTGCGACCACCTGCGACCACCCGCGACCTGCGACCAGGTGCGACCACCCGCGACCAGGTGCGACCACCCGCGACCAGGTGCGACCACCCGCGACCACCCGCGACCGGTGACCTGGTGCGACCACCTGCGACCACCCGCGACCACCCGCGACCAAGCACCTCGACTGGTGCGACCACCTGCGACCACCTGCGACCACCTGCGACCGGTCACGTCTGCTCTCTACGGAGGTCGGGAGCAGACTGGTTAGGTTAGGTTAGGTTAGGTTAGGTTAGGTTAGGTTAGGTTAGGTTAGGTTAGGTTAGGTTAGGTTAGGTTAGGTTAGGTTAGGTTAGGTTAGGTTAGGTTAGGTTAGGTTAGGTTAGGTTAGGTTAGGTTAGGTTAGGTTAGGTTAGGTTAGGTTAGGTTAGGTTAGGTTAGGTTAGGTTAGGTTAGGTTAGGTTAGGTTAGGTTAGGTTAGGTTAGGTTAGGTTAGGTTAGGTTAGGTTAGGTTAGGTTAGGTTAGGTTAGGTTAGGTTAGGTTAGGTTAGGTTAGGTTAGGTTAGGTTAGGTTAGGTTAGGTTAGGTTAGGTTAGGTTAGGTTAGGTTAGGTTAGGTTAGGTTAGGTTAGGTTAAAGGAGGCGTCCCCACAGTGCCATGAGTGCGGCGATGCGGAGGACAGTGCACAGCACACCCTTGAGGTGTGTCCTGCCTGGGCTCCGCAGCGCGGTAATCTGGTTACTGTGGTGGGGGGGGATCTCTCGCTGCCCGGCGTGGTACGCGCCATGTTGGCCACCGAGAGATCCTGGGAGGCGGTAGTCTCCTTCTGTGAGGAAGTTATCCTCCAGAAGGAGGCATCGGAGCGGGTTCGCGAAGAGGAGGCTCATGCGAACCGGCTCCGACGCAGGCGGGTGGGCGTAAGGAGGAGGCGCTTTGCGCACCTCATTCCGCTTTGACAGGGACCACGCGGGTGATGGGTGGTGACCCATCACCGGCATTGCACGGTCCCGACCGTCTGGGGAGATGGCCAAACTTGCCCGGCCATCTCCCAACCGCGAGGGGCCCGGTTAGCCGGGCGAGCCACCGGGTCAATTGGGGTGATTACCACCCATGGACCCCCGTATGACCGATCGGTGGCGAGAGGGCAGGTGCCGGGGTTTTTTAGTGGGTATTCCCTCCTCCTGGGATTCCACCGGGCTTTGACCTGGTGGAATTACGGGAGGCAGTCGTGGAGGGAGCCGCAACGTTGAATGTTGCGGTCCCCTCCTGGCGAGTCCCACATGCCCCCTTCCCGATCACCAGCGGGAAGGGAAGCGCGTAAATGCGTTTTTCCTCGGCATACAAAAAAAAAAAAAAAAAAAAAAAAAAAAAAAAAAAAAAAAAAAAAAAAAAAAAAAAAAAAAAAAAAAGGTTAGGTTAGGTTAGGTTAGGTTAGGTTAGGTTAGGTTAGGTTAGGTTAGGTTAGGTTAGGTTAGGTTAGGTTAGGTTAGGTTAGGTTAGGTTAGGTTAGGTTAGGTTAGGTTAGGTTAGGTTAGGTTAGGTTAGGTTAGGTTAGGTTAGGTTAGGTTAGGTTAGGTTAGGTTAGGTTAGGTTAGGTTAGGTTAGGTTAGGTTAGGTTAGGTTAGGTTAGGTTAGGTTAGGTTTTGGGGAGAATGCCACAACGGCCCCCCACACAGCGTCATGGCTGGCGGCACTGGCGGCGAGAGGGTAGGTGCCGGGGTTTTTTAGTGGGTATTCCCTCCTCCTGGGATTCCATCGGGCTTTGACCTGATGGAATTACGGGAGGCAGTCGTGGAGGGAGCCGCAACGTTGAATGTTGCGGTCCCCTCCTGGCGAGTCCCACATGCCCCCGTCCCGATCACCTGCGGGAAGGGAAGCGCGTAAATGCGTTTTTCCTCGGCATACAAAAAAAAAAAAAAAAAAAAAAAAAAAAAAAAAAGGTTAGGTTAGGTTAGGTTAGGTTAGGTTAGGTTAGGTTAGGTTAGGTTAGGTTAGGTTAGGTTAGGTTAGGTTAGGTTAGGTTAGGTTAGGTTAGGTTAGGTTAGGTTAGGTTAGGTTAGGTTAGGTTAGGTTAGGTTAGGTTAGGTTAGGTTAGGTTAGGTTAGGTTAGGTTAGGTTAGGTTAGGTTAGGTTAGGTTAGGTTAGGTTAGGTTAGGTTAGGTTAGGTTAGGTTAGGTTAGGTTAGGTTAGGTTAGGTTAGGTTAGGTTAGGTTAGGTTAGGTTAGGTTAGGTTAGGTTAGGTTAGGTTAGGTTAGGTTAGGTTAGGTTAGGTTAGGTTAGGTTAGGTTAGGTTAGGTTAGGTTAGGTTAGGTTAGGTTAGGTTAGGTTAGGTTAGGTTAGGTTAGGTTAGGTTAGGTTAGGTTAGGTTAGGTTAGGTTAGGTTAGGTTAGGTTAGGTTAGGTTAGGTTAGGTTTTTTTTTTTTTTTTTTTTTTTTTTTTTTTTTCAACTATTGGTTAAAGGATAAGGGGTCCCAAAGTGGGATGACTAAAAGGAGAGGCCTGTGATATAGGGATTATCGGATGCAAAAATTGGACAAATTGGTGCGGCACCATCGGGCTCATCCCATGGTGAGGCTTGTTGCCCTCCGATGCCGCGCCGGGGCAAGGAAAAGAGGTAGAGAGAAAGAGAAGGATAGAAGGATACAAAAAGTAAGAGGATAGAGGAAAGAAAGGAAGAGTTGGGATAGATGGAGTAGAAATAAAACTCATTTTGACGAAAAGTAGGTTGCTGCTGGGATCCGCCGCCCCCTAATCCATGCGCGTTGGGCCCGTAGTGGGCCGGTTCCCTCCCCAGGGGTGGCAACGTCGTGGTGCCCCCCTTTACAAACGAAGCCCCAGTAAAAGAGAGTGACAAGTGCCGCCAGGGCAAAGTAGATATAGCAGGGCTGAGAGTGCCAAATGGGCACATGTGGATTGCCCTCGGCGGCATGCCTAACCCGAGAGGCGGGGTGTTAGGCATGCCAATGGGCGGGGGGTCCCAGCAACAACCTTAATCTGTGGAGACAAACATAGTAATACAATATAAAATACAGTACAATATATGATACAACACAATATAATACAAAGTAAAATGTGCAGTAAAGATTAAACCTTGGGTGAGGGCGTGGTAGTATGTGAAGTTCTTTTCCATACTATAGTACTATAATATATATATATGATTTTTTTTTTTTTTTTTTTTTTTTTTTTTTTTTTTTTTTTTTTTTTTTTTTTGTGGAGCTCTTTTTCACCCCTCACCCATACAAATAGTCTTAATTAAATACAACAAAGATAATAGGGTCATTGGCCATCACCCGCGACCACCCGCGACCACCCGCGACCACCCGCGACCACTTGCGACCAGGTGCGACCACCCGCGACCACCCGCGACCACCCGCGACCACCCGCGACCACCCGCGACCACCCGCGACCACCCGCGACCACCCGCGACCACCCGCGACCAGGCGCGACCTGCGACCACCTGCGACCAGGTGCGACCCGGTGCGACCCGCGACCACCCGCGACCACCCGCGACCACCCGCGACCAGGTGCGACCCGCGACCACCTGCGACCAGGCGCGACCGGGTGCGACCTGCGACCACCCGCGACCACCCGCGACCACCCGCGACCACCCGCGACCAGGCGCGACCCGCGACCACCCGCGACCGGCACACATATTTGCAGAAGACGGTGCCCGCGGTCAGCCGCGACCCGCGCCCGGCCTCTGCAGGTAGGGTCACGCAAGGGTCATAAGGGTCAGAGGGTGAGGGCCAATGACCGTCTATTAAAACATGAATTGAACATACATATGGACAAAAGATAAGAGAAGTGTTTCGAGTTTTTAAATAATATACATGTTATTAGAAGCCGTAGTCAATCCGACTGTGGATGCGGTTCTTCATCATTATAAGCCGTGGGCACAAAGGGGAGTTTGATCGGTGATTAGTGTCCGTAGAGCCATCGGCAAGGGAGTAGTAATGGCAGCTAAAACACGTGGCTTTAGAGGGGTTATCTTTGTCCGGGCAGTTCTCTATAGAGTGATCATCACCTGAGCAGTGGGCGCAACAGGGATCTGGGGAACTACATTGTTTCTGCGTATGTCCGTAGTCCTGGCATCTAAAACACTGGATAAATGGTGAGAATTCATCCGCGTGCACTCGTGTATACTCAATGTTGATTTTCTTAATGTGGAGTATTTCGTGGAAGACATGTGGGGAAACAATGAAAACCATGTTGTACAGCCTTGGGTTCCTGTTTTTGCGCACGAGTTTAGGGCGGATGTCTTCTTCACTGGAGATCTTATCAGCGATGGATGGGTTGTGCTTACGGATGAGATTTACGAGCTCATTCCGTGGGATGTGTTGGGGAATGCCTTTGAGGATTACCATGGGTTTAAGGTATTTTGCTTTCTCAACCGCCGTAATCTTCTTGGTTTTGTCTAATTGGTTGCTAATAATTTCCAAGATTTTGTCTCGTTGTTCTTCTTGATCAAATGTGACTCGAATTTTGTTCTTGGAAAGGGGTGTCACCTGGGCGGGTGAAAAACCAAGGCGGTCGAACTGTAGCAGATTTCCGAATTCTTTGAGGGAATCGTTCACGTGTTTAGCTATCTCCTCAGGATCATCATCATCATCTTCGTACCTTGCATATGATAGAATGAGAGCTGGCTTGATGGTGGTTTTATTCAGCCTAGTGTTGTCTGGTTGAGAGGGTTCCATATGCCGCTGGGGAGGACGTCGGCCCAGTGCTGCTGAGTAAGTGGTGTTCTGCGAATAGTTGTCGTTGGGTTTTTGTTGTTGAGTTGAGGGTGCGGGTTCTGTCAGTTGATGAAGTTTAGGTACTTGTGCAGCCACAAGATGGGCGCTGGCTGAGGGGATGTTGGTGGTGGCCGTCTCAATGGTTTCGTGTATATATAGTCTGAGGTTAGATATTTCATTACGAATTTCCTCGCGGATTTCCTTGCAGATGTTATCTTTAGCAGAAAGGATGCTTTCACTGATGGTTTCTTTAACTGACTGCGCCTCTTCAGTGTTGGTGTTCAAGGTGCCAGCAGCATGTGAATGTGCGTGAGTTGGGTCATGCTGTGAGGTTTGTGATTCTCCAAGGAACGCGTTGATCATGTCACGGAGTGAAGTGCAGTTATCAATGATACCTTTTTTGCCGCCTCTAGTGAGGGAAGGTTTTGATTTAAGGATGGCTTCTATGTCGGTGGTGTGCGTATCAATATAAGTCTTTATTCTAGAAATCAGTTTAGTTGTCGGGTTGTGTGTCTCGGCTAGAGGGGAGTTCGGCACTAATGCCGAGCTAGAATTATTGTCCACCATGTCGTTTTTCACAGAGTTCATCGTTAATTTAGTCAATGTTTAGGTTGTTTAGATGTGTGCAAATGTCAATAAACTTACTGTAGTAGGGGGTGCATCCAATTCAGCACACGCACAAACACCAGCACTATCACTTTGCACACGGGAGTAGTTGTCACTTCACACAAGTTTAACACATATAGTTCAAAGTGGCTTCTCAAGAGTTAGTAAAGCACATCTTGGGCCAGTGGTTTCATCAGAGAGCAGTCCACTCAGACCTCAGTCATTGAGAGCAGCGAAGGCGGCGCCCACTCGGCGGCGTCGGTGTCAATCCAGGAGCAGCCCGTCAGCGGATGCTGTGGCCCAAGGAAGGCGGTGCTCGCCCAGCAACGGCGGCGCCCACCCGGCAAAGGCGGCGCCCGCCCAGATGCCACCCGCGACCACCTGCGACCACCTGCGACCACCTGCGACCACCTGCGACCACCCGCGACCTGCGACCAGGTGCGACCACCCGCGACCAGGTGCGACCACCCGCGACCACCCGCGACCACCCGCGACCGGTGACCTGGTGCGACCACCCGCGACCACCCGCGACCACCCGCGACCACCCGCGACCACCCGCGACCAAGCACCTCGACTGGTGCGACCACCTGCGACCACCTGCGACCACCTGCGACCGGTCACGTCTGCTCTCTACGGAGGTCGGGAGCAGACTGTTGGTTAGGTTAGGTTAGGTTAGGTTAGGTTAGGTTAGGTTAGGTTAGGTTAGGTTAGGTTAGGTTAGGTTAGGTTAGGTTAGGTTAGGTTAGGTTAGGTTAGGTTAGGTTAGGTTAGGTTAGGTTAGGTTAGGTTAGGTTAGGTTAGGTTAGGTTAGGTTAGGTTAGGTTAGGTTAGGTTAGGTTAGGTTAGGTTAGGTTAGGTTAGGTTAGGTTAGGTTAGGTTAGGTTAGGTTAGGTTAGGTTAGGTTAGGTTAGGTTAGGTTAGGTTAGGTTAGGTTAGGTTAGGTTAGGTTAGGTTAGGTTAGGTTAGGTTAGGTTAGGTTAGGTTAGGTTAGGTTAGGTTAGGTTAGGTTAGGTTAGGTTAGGTTAGGTTAGGTTAGGTTAGGTTAGGTTAGGTTAGGTTAGGTTAGGTTAGGTTAGGTTAGGTTAGGTTAGGTTAGGTTAGGTTAGGTTAGGTTAGGTTAGGTTAGGTTAGGTTAGGTTAGGTTAGGTTAGGTTAGGTTAGGTTAGGTTAGGTTAGGTTAGGTTAGGTTAGGTTAGGTTAGGTTAGGTTAGGTTAGGTTAGGTTAGGTTAGGTTAGGTTAGGTTAGGTTAGGTTAGGTTAGGTTAGGTTAGGTTAGGTTAGGTTAGGTTAGGTTAGGTTAGGTTAGGTTAGGTTAGGTTAGGTTAGGTTAGGTTAGGTTAGGTTAGGTTAGGTTAGGTTAGGTTAGGTTAGGTTAGGTTAGGTTAGGTTAGGTTAGGTTAGGTTAGGTTAGGTTAGGTTAGGTTAGGTTAGGTTAGGTTAGGTTAGGTTAGGTTAGGTTAGGTTAGGTTAGGTTAGGTTAGGTTAGGTTAGGTTAGGTTAGGTTAGGTTAGGTTACGTTAGGTTAGGTTAGGTTAGGTTAGGTTAGGTTAGGTTAGGTTAGGTTAGGTTAGGTTAGGTTAGGTTAGGTTAGGTTAGGTTAGGTTAGGTTAGGTTAGGTTAGGTTAGGTTAGGTTAGGTTAGGTTAGGTTAGGTTAGGTTAGGTTAGGTTAGGTTAGGTTAGGTTAGGTTAGGTTAGGTTAGGTTAGGTTAGGTTAGGTTAGGTTAGGTTAGGTTAGGTTAGGTTAGGTTAGGTTAGGTTAGGTTAGGTTAGGTTAGGTTAGGTTAGGTTAGGTTAGGTTAGGTTAGGTTAGGTTAGGTTAGGTTAGGTTAGGTTAGGTTAGGTTAGGTTAGGTTAGGTTAGGTTAGGTTAGGTTAGGTTAGGTTAGGTTAGGTTAGGTTAGGTTAGGTTAGGTTAGGTTAGGTTAGGTTAGGTTAGGTTAGGTTAGGTTAGGTTAGGTTAGGTTAGGTTAGGTTAGGTTAGGTTAGGTTAGGTTAGGTTAGGTTAGGTTAGGTTAGGTTAGGTTAGGTTAGGTTAGGTTAGGTTAGGTTAGGTTAGGTTAGGTTAGGTTAGGTTAGGTTAGGTTAGGTTAGGTTAGGTTAGGTTAGGTTAGGTTAGGTTAGGTTAGGTTAGGTTAGGTTAGGTTAGGTTAGGTTAGGTTAGGTTAGGTTAGGTTAGGTTAGGTTAGGTTAGGTTAGGTTAGGTTAGGTTAGGTTAGGTTAGGTTAGGTTAGGTTAGGTTAGGTTAGGTTAGGTTAGGTTAGGTTAGGTTAGGTTAGGTTAGGTTAGGTTAGGTTAGGTTAGGTTAGGTTAGGTTAGGTTAGGTTAGGTTAGGTTAGGTTAGGTTAGGTTAGGTTAGGTTAGGTTAGGTTAGGTTAGGTTAGGTTAGGTTAGGTTAGGTTAGGTTAGGTTAGGTTAGGTTAGGTTAGGTTAGGTTAGGTTAGGTTAGGTTAGGTTAGGTTAGGTTAGGTTAGGTTAGGTTAGGTTAGGTTAGGTTAGGTTAGGTTAGGTTAGGTTAGGTTAGGTTAGGTTAGGTTAGGTTAGGTTAGGTTAGGTTAGGTTAGGTTAGGTTAGGTTAGGTTAGGTTAGGTTAGGTTAGGTTAGGTTAGGTTAGGTTAGGTTAGGTTAGGTTAGGTTAGGTTAGGTTAGGTTAGGTTAGGTTAGGTTAGGTTAGGTTAGGTTAGGTTAGGTTAGGTTAGGTTAGGTTAGGTTAGGTTAGGTTAGGTTAGGTTAGGTTAGGTTAGGTTAGGTTAGGTTAGGTTAGGTTAGGTTAGGTTAGGTTAGGTTAGGTTAGGTTAGGTTAGGTTAGGTTAGGTTAGGTTAGGTTAGGTTAGGTTAGGTTAGGTTAGGTTAGGTTAGGTTAGGTTAGGTTAGGTTAGGTTAGGTTAGGTTAGGTTAGGTTAGGTTAGGTTAGGTTAGGTTAGGTTAGGTTAGGTTAGGTTAGGTTAGGTTAGGTTAGGTTAGGTTAGGTTAGGTTAGGTTAGGTTAGGTTAGGTTAGGTTAGGTTAGGTTAGGTTAGGTTAGGTTAGGTTAGGTTAGGTTAGGTTAGGTTAGGTTAGGTTAGGTTAGGTTAGGTTAGGTTAGGTTAGGTTAGGTTAGGTTAGGTTAGGTTAGGTTAGGTTAGGTTAGGTTAGGTTAGGTTAGGTTAGGTTAGGTTAGGTTAGGTTAGGTTAGGTTAGGTTAGGTTAGGTTAGGTTAGGTTAGGTTAGGTTAGGTTAGGTTAGGTTAGGTTAGGTTAGGTTAGGTTAGGTTAGGTTAGGTTAGGTTAGGTTAGGTTAGGTTAGGTTAGGTTAGGTTAGGTTAGGTTAGGTTAGGTTAGGTTAGGTTAGGTTAGGTTAGGTTAGGTTAGGTTAGGTTAGGTTAGGTTAGGTTAGGTTAGGTTAGGTTAGGTTAGGTTAGGTTAGGTTAGGTTAGGTTAGGTTAGGTTAGGTTAGGTTAGGTTAGGTTAGGTTAGGTTAGGTTAGGTTAGGTTAGGTTAGGTTAGGTTAGGATAGGTTAGGTTAGGTTAGGTTAGGTTAGGTTAGGTTAGGTTAGGTTAGGTTAGGTTAGGTTAGGTTAGGTTAGGTTAGGTTAGGTTAGGTTAGGTTAGGTTAGGTTAGGTTAGGTTAGGTTAGGTTAGGTTAGGTTAGGTTAGGTTAGGTTAGGTTAGGTTAGGTTAGGTTAGGTTAGGTTAGGTTAGGTTAGGTTAGGTTAGGTTAGGTTAGGTTAGGTTAGGTTAGGTTAGGTTAGGTTAGGTTAGGTTAGGTTAGGTTAGGTTAGGTTAGGTTAGGTTAGGTTAGGTTAGGTTAGGTTAGGTTAGGTTAGGTTAGGTTAGGTTAGGTTAGGTTAGGTTAGGTTAGGTTAGGTTAGGTTAGGTTAGGTTAGGTTAGGTTAGGTTAGGTTAGGTTAGGTTAGGTTAGGTTAGGTTAGGTTAGGTTAGGTTAGGTTAGGTTAGGTTAGGTTAGGTTAGGTTAGGTTAGGTTAGGTTAGGTTAGGTTAGGTTAGGTTAGGTTAGGTTAGGTTAGGTTAGGTTAGGTTAGGTTAGGTTAGGTTAGGTTAGGTTAGGTTAGGTTAGGTTAGGTTAGGTTAGGTTAGGTTAGGTTAGGTTAGGTTAGGTTAGGTTAGGTTAGGTTAGGTTAGGTTAGGTTAGGTTAGGTTAGGTTAGGTTAGGTTAGGTTAGGTTAGGTTAGGTTAGGTTAGGTTAGGTTAGGTTAGGTTAGGTTAGGTTAGGTTAGGTTAGGTTAGGTTAGGTTAGGTTAGGTTAGGTTAGGTTAGGTTAGGTTAGGTTAGGTTAGGTTAGGTTAGGTTAGGTTAGGCTAGGTTAGGTTAGGTTAGGTTAGGTTAGGTTAGGTTAGGTTAGGTTAGGTTAGGTTAGGTTAGGTTAGGTTAGGTTAGGTTAGGTTAGGTTAGGTTAGGTTAGGTTAGGTTAGGTTAGGTTAGGTTAGGTTAGGTTAGGTTAGGTTAGGTTAGGTTAGGTTAGGTTAGGTTAGGTTAGGTTAGGTTAGGTTAGGTTAGGTTAGGTTAGGTTAGGTTAGGTTAGGTTAGGTTAGGTTAGGTTAGGTTAGGTTAGGTTAGGTTAGGTTAGGTTAGGTTAGGTTAGGTTAGGTTAGGTTAGGTTAGGTTAGGTTAGGTTAGGTTAGGTTAGGTTAGGTTAGGTTAGGTTAGGTTAGGTTAGGTTAGGTTAGGTTAGGTTAGGTTAGGTTAGGTTAGGTTAGGTTAGGTTAGGTTAGGTTAGGTTAGGTTAGGTTAGGTTAGGTTAGGTTAGGATAGGTTAGGTTAGGTTAGGTTAGGTTAGGTTAGGTTAGGTTAGGTTAGGTTAGGTTAGGTTAGGTTAGGTTAGGTTAGGTTAGGTTAGGTTAGGTTAGGTTAGGTTAGGTTAGGTTAGGTTAGGTTAGGTTAGGTTAGGTTAGGTTAGGTTAGGTTAGGTTAGGTTAGGTTAGGTTAGGTTAGGTTAGGTTAGGTTAGGTTAGGTTAGGTTAGGTTAGGTTAGGTTAGGTTAGGTTAGGTTAGGTTAGGTTAGGTTAGGTTAGGTTAGGTTAGGTTAGGTTAGGTTAGGTTAGGTTAGGTTAGGTTAGGTTAGGTTAGGTTAGGTTAGGTTAGGTTAGGTTAGGTTAGGTTAGGTTAGGTTAGGTTAGGTTAGGTTAGGATAGGTTAGGTTAGGTTAGGTTAGGTTAGGTTAGGTTAGGTTAGGTTAGGTTAGGTTAGGTTAGGTTAGGTTAGGTTAGGTTAGGTTAGGTTAGGTTAGGTTAGGTTAGGTTAGGTTAGGTTAGGTTAGGTTAGGTTAGGTTAGGTTAGGTTAGGTTAGGTTAGGTTAGGTTAGGTTAGGTTAGGTTAGGTTAGGTTAGGTTAGGTTAGGTTAGGTTAGGTTAGGTTAGGTTAGGTTAGGTTAGGTTAGGTTAGGTTAGGTTAGGTTAGGTTAGGTTAGGTTAGGTTAGGTTAGGTTAGGTTAGGTTAGGTTAGGTTAGGTTAGGTTAGGTTAGGTTAGGTTAGGTTAGGTTAGGTTAGGTTAGGTTAGGTTAGGTTAGGTTAGGTTAGGTTAGGTTAGGTTAGGTTAGGTTAGGTTAGGTTAGGTTAGGTTAGGTTAGGTTAGGTTAGGTTAGGTTAGGTTAGGTTAGGTTAGGTTAGGTTAGGTTAGGTTAGGTTAGGTTAGGTTAGGTTAGGTTAGGTTAGGTTAGGTTAGGTTAGGTTAGGTTAGGTTAGGTTAGGTTAGGTTAGGTTAGGTTAGGTTAGGTTAGGTTAGGTTAGGTTAGGTTAGGTTAGGTTAGGTTAGGTTAGGTTAGGTTAGGTTAGGTTAGGTTAGGTTAGGTTAGGTTAGGTTAGGTTAGGTTAGGTTAGGTTAGGTTAGGTTAGGTTAGGTTAGGTTAGGATAGGTTAGGTTAGGTTAGGTTAGGTTAGGTTAGGTTAGGTTAGGTTAGGTTAGGTTAGGTTAGGTTAGGTTAGGTTAGGTTAGGTTAGGTTAGGTTAGGTTAGGTTAGGTTAGGTTAGGTTAGGTTAGGTTAGGTTAGGTTAGGTTAGGTTAGGTTAGGTTAGGTTAGGTTAGGTTAGGTTAGGTTAGGTTAGGTTAGGTTAGGTTAGGTTAGGTTAGGTTAGGTTAGGTTAGGTTAGGTTAGGTTAGGTTAGGTTAGGTT
>CALSUK010000024.1:75000-85000 GCA_943789525.1 Agriphila geniculea
TCTCTCGAGGACCTCACCGCTCGTCTGTGTAGCGTCCTCCGAGGTCACTGCGATTGAGTGAAGCGCCGGTGCCGGCTGGAATTTTGGAATGGAGGCGACAGCAGCGTATGTTAGTTTGCTGCCCGGGGTCACTGTCGGCGGCTGTTGGTCTGCCTGCGCGACTCTGGTTTGGACAGTCTCGACTAGATGTTTTATTGCCTGCTGCTCTGCCCTGGCGCTTTCTATAATAGCTTCCAGCTTTTCTAGTTTCCCTACGACTGGTACTTCTAGTGCTTCGCCATCCATACCTCCCAACCGTTCCTTGATGGTATCGACCTTAACTTCTGTGTTGTCAACCTCTTTTGCGATTTCGTTAAGTTGGGTTTTAATTTCGTTTAACTCTGCCGGTATATTTTCTGTTACTTCATGCACTGTGCACACATTGGTGTTTGCCACATCGAGATTTTCTCCGATTCGATCTATTTTTGTGTGCATCAGTGGGACATTATTCATAACAGCTTCGTATATGCTAGAATGAGAGTCGACCACGTTCGAGAGTGTTTCGTTTTGGGCCTCGTTCAAGCTGTCGAGTTTACTTGCGTGTTTGTTACTCATATATTGAATATCACCCAAGCTGGTTTCAATTGCTACCAGTTTCTCCATCAACTGTTTCATTTCCTGGCCTGGTGTTATTGCCGTTTCCGTAGTGATGATGGGCTGTGGTGCAGCTTGGAGTGTTTCCACCTTTTCTTCGAGGTCACCAAAACGATTTCCCAACTCGAACAGGATGGTGAGGCTTCGGTCAGCGTTCTTTTCCAGGAAGGATTTAATGTCCCTCCGCATCTGCGGGTATTCCTTGATCTTTTCAGGGATGTTCTCCATGATGAGCATCATCTCCTGGATAAGGTCGCTGACCGAAGTGCCCCGAACAACGTGTGGTCTCTTTTTATACGAGTCCATGATGTCAATGGACCTCCGTTTGCAGTCTGCGCGCCTAATAAAGGTTTTGCCGGGGTCCTGTAGCCCAGTGTGGGGCTCCAAGGAGCCAGATGTTGGGGTTCCCGGGGTTTTCCTTGGGCTCTGGGACTTCACCGGTCTACCTGCTGGCGTATGCGCAAGTGGCATCTTTTTATTTTAGTACACAGAGGGTGCCAGATGGGGAGCAGATCGTCAATTGTACAGTGTAAATGGTAAAGTGTAAATAAATTAAAATATAAACTATATATATGTATATATTTTGTCAGGTCAAGTCTAGTATATATGAGCGACCTGCGCTCTGTCAAAATTTTTATTAAAATTAAATATTTTTAGGTAAAAATACCTAAAATGTACTTTTTTAGTTTTTATGATGTAGAGTCACAAAAGGTGGCTCTACGTCTCTACCTTATATCACAAGTCGTAAGGGGCGGCACAATACACCCTAAGTTAAAAACCGTATAATTTTAGAATTTTTTGCCGCGAAGTTATTACAAATTTCCCTAAAAACAAGATGGCGGCCAAAATGGCGGCTCTGACCGGGTCGCGTTCTATAGGGCGTTTGTAGCCCTCTTTGAGCCCTAATGTTCGACACCAGTCCCGTTCCTCTGAGACGAATAGTCTCCGAGCTATCCCTAAGGTCAATTTAGGGAAAACTATCCTCACTAAGGGTCAATCGTCCGTAGCTCGGAAACTATTGGTTCCCTAGCAGTGGGACTTTGGACATTCCCGTAGAGGGGCCCGAAACCTATCGGATAGCGAGGTCACCTTAAAATAAATTTCAAGGTGACGATAGGGTATTTTGACCCTACCAGGTGGAAGGTGGTCCCTCAGGCAGCCCCTACGGAAAAATCCCCAGCCCTGTAGCTCAAATAGTTTAGGAGGTACGACCTTCCAAAGTTTTTCAAAATGGCGTCCAAGATGGCGGACGCCAACTTTGAAGGGTCGTATCTCCGCCGCTATTAGGGCTAGAAACTCCGGGTTTGGTGTCACCGGGGTGCCCCGTCGAGTTCTACCCCGCAAGATCGCTAGGGGGGGGGGCAAAAATAAAAGTGGGAAATCAGGAATTCCAATAATGGGGGTTTGTAGAGGGCAAAATTCCTGACACCCTAGCCCTTTACGCAAAATCGCTAGCACCTATATCAAGGGAGCCAGAGCAATTCCAAAATTTCCCGGGAAAATTCCAAAAAATTTTGGAAAAATTCTGACGCCTTAACTATTGGGCCTACAGAGTCGGGGTTTTTTCTGGGACTATGGGGGGGACGTGGGCTACCCCGTCCACTATGTGAAATCCCGAAATTCCAACAATATGGAATTTCGGGAAAATTTCCCAGGGGTCCGAAAGATGGTATTTTTCGAACCCTTTCACCGAAAATCCCGACTCTCTACGCCCAAGAACCTGGGAGCTATTAAAGTTTTAAAATTTTACCCTAAGTGAGGATTCCCAAACAAAATGGCGGAAATTAGGGTCAAATCTGAATTTAAGCCCTAGGCCACCGGTGTTTGGGCTTTATGGATGTCCGGGGAGGAGTCCTAGGTGAATATAGACCCTCCAACCCCCTATCTACCAACCCTAAATCACTAGGTCAAAATCAAACTTTAAAACTTTAATAGCTCCCACAATACAAGTGGGAAAATTATAAACAAAGTGCCTAAAAATAAAGGAAACACAGTACTATCAAACACAATTAATACAATAAAAATATCTCAAAAAACAAAAGCACAAATTAAGGGGGAAGTTTTCACCCCTAACTTCAAAAAATTATATCTCGGTAATTTACCGTACGATTTTAAAAATTTAAATTTTGTCTTATAGGGCCTAATGAGTATCAAATATATAAAATGTAAGAAAATTTAATCATATATAAAAAATTTTAGATATAATTGTTTGAAGTTTCAAAATAAAATAACTTAACTTCTATGTGGCCGACGACGACGCGCGAAGTGTCGGGTGACTCGCCGTGCTGCGCTCTCCCTGATTGTGTCCTCTGCACCACCCGGCCGCCCCGGGAAGACCGACCTCGTGGTGACAGGTTAAGTTGTTATTTGCTGATATTTCCGGAAGTATGTCCGGTAAAAATCAGCAAGTTACACTGTTGCGTAGGGGGCGCTGCCGCGCACACGCCGATATCTTCAAATCCCACGCGTCTCTACAAATGAGGACGCAGTGGGCGAAAAACTGGTCAAATTTTGCACAAGTTTCACAAAACTTTCACTTTTTCTTCAATTCTACTTCACACTGTGATCCAATTTTCACACACGATACACCGTCGGATGCGCCTCGTCAGCGCGCAACTTTTGAGGTATCACACACCTTGCTACGCTCAGAAAAACCCACAACTTTTAATTTTTAAGTACGGAGCGCACGTGGTTTTGATGCGTACTGGTCGGCGGTCGGAGCCAGAATGGGTTAGGTTAGGTTAGGTTAGGTTAGGTTAGGTTAGGTTAGGTTAGGTTAGGTTAGGTTAGGTTAGGTTAGGTTAGGTTAGGTTAGGTTAGGTTAGGTTAGGTTAGGTTAGGTTAGGTTAGGTTAGGTTAGGTTAGGTTAGGTTAGGTTAGGTTAGGTTAGGTTAGGTTAGGTTAGGTTAGGTTAGGTTAGGTTAGGTTAGGTTAGGTTAGGTTAGGTTAGGTTAGGTTAGGTTAGGTTAGGTTAGGTTAGGTTAGGTTAGGTTAGGTTAGGTTAGGTTAGGTTAGGTTAGGTTAGGTTAGGTTAGGTTAGGTTAGGTTAGGTTAGGTTAGGTTAGGTTAGGTTAGGTTAGGTTAGGTTAGGTTAGGTTAGGTTAGGTTAGGTTAGGTTAGGTTAGGTTAGGTTAGGTTAGGTTAGGTTAGGTTAGGTTAGGTTAGGTTAGGTTAGGTTAGGTTAGGTTAGGTTAGGTTAGGTTAGGTTAGGTTAGGTTAGGTTAGGTTAGGTTAGGTTAGGTTAGGTTAGGTTAGGTTAGGTTAGGTTAGGTTAGGTTAGGTTAGGTTAGGTTAGGTTAGGTTAGGTTAGGTTAGGTTAGGTTAGGTTAGGTTAGGTTAGGTTAGGTTAGGTTAGGTTAGGTTAGGTTAGGTTAGGTTAGGTTAGGTTAGGTTAGGTTAGGTTAGGTTAGGTTAGGTTAGGTTAGGTTAGGTTAGGTTAGGTTAGGTTAGGTTAGGTTAGGTTAGGTTAGGTTAGGTTAGGTTAGGTTAGGTTAGGTTAGGTTAGGTTAGGTTAGGTTAGGTTAGGTTAGGTTAGGTTAGGTTAGGTTAGGTTAGGTTAGGTTAGGTTAGGTTAGGTTAGGTTAGGTTAGGTTAGGTTAGGTTAGGTTAGGTTAGGTTAGGTTAGGTTAGGTTAGGTTAGGTTAGGTTAGGTTAGGTTAGGTTAGGTTAGGTTAGGTTAGGTTAGGTTAGGTTAGGTTAGGTTAGGTTAGGTTAGGTTAGGTTAGGTTAGGTTAGGTTAGGTTAGGTTAGGTTAGGTTAGGTTAGGTTAGGTTAGGTTAGGTTAGGTTAGGTTAGGTTAGGTTAGGTTAGGTTAGGTTAGGTTAGGTTAGGTTAGGTTAGGTTAGGTTAGGTTAGGTTAGGTCAGGTTAGGTTAGGTTAGGTTAGGTTAGGTTAGGTTAGGTTAGGTTAGGTTAGGTTAGGTTAGGTTAGGTTAGGTTAGGTTAGGTTAGGTTAGGTTAGGTTAGGTTAGGTTAGGTTAGGTTAGGTTAGGTTAGGTTAGGTTAGGTTAGGTTAGGTTAGGTTAGGTTAGGTTAGGTTAGGTTAGGTTAGGTTAGGTTAGGTTAGGTTACGTTAGGTTAGGTTAGGTTAGGTTAGGTTAGGTTAGGTTAGGTTAGGTTAGGTTAGGTTAGGTTAGGTTAGGTTAGGTTAGGTTAGGTTAGGTTAGGTTAGGTTAGGTTAGGTTAGGTTAGGTTAGGTTAGGTTAGGTTAGGTTAGGTTAGGTTAGGTTAGGTTAGGTTAGGTTAGGTTAGGTTAGGTTAGGTTAGGTTAGGTTAGGTTAGGTTAGGTTAGGTTAGGTTAGGTTAGGTTAGGTTAGGTTAGGTTAGGTTAGGTTAGGTTAGGTTAGGTTAGGTTAGGTTAGGTTAGGTTAGGTTAGGTTAGGTTAGGTTAGGTTAGGTTAGGTTAGGTTAGGTTAGGTTAGGTTAGGTTAGGTTAGGTTAGGTTAGGTTAGGTTAGGTTAGGTTAGGTTAGGTTAGGTTAGGTTAGGTTAGGTTAGGTTAGGTTAGGTTAGGTTAGGTTAGGTTAGGTTAGGTTAGGTTAGGTTAGGTTAGGTTAGGTTAGGTTAGGTTAGGTTAGGTTAGGTTAGGTTAGGTTAGGTTAGGTTAGGTTAGGTTAGGTTAGGTTAGGTTAGGTTAGGTTAGGTTAGGTTAGGTTAGGTTAGGTTAGGTTAGGTTAGGTTAGGTTAGGTTAGGTTAGGTTAGGTTAGGTTAGGTTAGGTTAGGTTAGGTTAGGTTAGGTTAGGTTAGGTTAGGTTAGGTTAGGTTAGGTTAGGTTAGGTTAGGTTAGGTTAGGTTAGGTTAGGTTAGGTTAGGTTAGGTTAGGTTAGGTTAGGTTAGGTTAGGTTAGGTTAGGTTAGGTTAGGTTAGGTTAGGTTAGGTTAGGTTAGGTTAGGTTAGGTTAGGTTAGGTTAGGTTAGGTTAGGTTAGGTTAGGTTAGGTTAGGTTAGGTTAGGTTAGGTTAGGTTAGGTTAGGTTAGGTTAGGTTAGGTTAGGTTAGGTTAGGTTAGGTTAGGTTAGGTTAGGTTAGGTTAGGTTAGGTTAGGTTAGGTTAGGTTAGGTTAGGTTAGGTTAGGTTAGGTTAGGTTAGGTTAGGTTAGGTTAGGTTAGGTTAGGTTAGGTTAGGTTAGGTTAGGTTAGGTTAGGTTAGGTTAGGTTAGGTTAGGTTAGGTTAGGTTAGGTTAGGTTAGGTTAGGTTAGGTTAGGTTAGGTTAGGTTAGGTTAGGTTAGGTTAGGTTAGGTTAGGTTAGGTTAGGTTAGGTTAGGTTAGGTTAGGTTAGGTTAGGTTAGGTTAGGTTAGGTTAGGTTAGGTTAGGTTAGGTTAGGTTAGGTTAGGTTAGGTTAGGTTAGGTTAGGTTAGGTTAGGTTAGGTTAGGTTAGGTTAGGTTAGGTTAGGTTAGGTTAGGTTAGGTTAGGTTAGGTTAGGTTAGGTTAGGTTAGGTTAGGTTAGGTTAGGTTAGGTTAGGTTAGGTTAGGTTAGGTTAGGTTAGGTTAGGTTAGGTTAGGTTAGGTTAGGTTAGGTTAGGTTAGGTTAGGTTAGGTTAGGTTAGGTTAGGTTAGGTTAGGTTAGGTTAGGTTAGGTTAGGTTAGGTTAGGTTAGGTTAGGTTAGGTTAGGTTAGGTTAGGTTAGGTTAGGTTAGGTTAGGTTAGGTTAGGTTAGGTTAGGTTAGGTTAGGTTAGGTTAGGTTAGGTTAGGTTAGGTTAGGTTAGGTTAGGTTAGGTTAGGTTAGGTTAGGTTAGGTTAGGTTAGGTTAGGTTAGGTTAGGTTAGGTTAGGTTAGGTTAGGTTAGGTTAGGTTAGGTTAGGTTAGGTTAGGTTAGGTTAGGTTAGGTTAGGTTAGGTTAGGTTAGGTTAGGTTAGGTTAGGTTAGGTTAGGTTAGGTTAGGTTAGGTTAGGTTAGGTTAGGTTAGGTTAGGTTAGGTTAGGTTAGGTTAGGTTAGGTTAGGTTAGGTTAGGTTAGGTTAGGTTAGGTTAGGTTAGGTTAGGTTAGGTTAGGTTAGGTTAGGTTAGGTTAGGTTAGGTTAGGTTAGGTTAGGTTAGGTTAGGTTAGGTTAGGTTAGGTTAGGTTAGGTTAGGTTAGGTTAGGTTAGGTTAGGTTAGGTTAGGTTAGGTTAGGTTAGGTTAGGTTAGGTTAGGTTAGGTTAGGTTAGGTTAGGTTAGGTTAGGTTAGGTTAGGTTAGGTTAGGTTAGGTTAGGTTAGGTTAGGTTAGGTTAGGTTAGGTTAGGTTAGGTTAGGTTAGGTTAGGTTAGGTTAGGTTAGGTTAGGTTAGGTTAGGTTAGGTTAGGTTAGGTTAGGTTAGGTTAGGTTAGGTTAGGTTAGGTTAGGTTAGGTTAGGTTAGGTTAGGTTAGGTTAGGTTAGGTTAGGTTAGGTTAGGTTAGGTTAGGTTAGGTTAGGTTAGGTTAGGTTAGGTTAGGTTAGGTTAGGTTAGGTTAGGTTAGGTTAGGTTAGGTTAGGTTAGGTTAGGTTAGGTTAGGTTAGGTTAGGTTAGGTTAGGTTAGGTTAGGTTAGGTTAGGTTAGGTTAGGTTAGGTTAGGTTAGGTTAGGTTAGGTTAGGTTAGGTTAGGTTAGGTTAGGTTAGGTTAGGTTAGGTTAGGTTAGGTTAGGTTAGGTTAGGTTAGGTTAGGTTAGGTTAGGTTAGGTTAGGTTAGGTTAGGTTAGGTTAGGTTAGGTTAGGTTAGGTTAGGTTAGGTTAGGTTAGGTTAGGTTAGGTTAGGTTAGGTTAGGTTAGGTTAGGTTAGGTTAGGTTAGGTTAGGTTAGGTTAGGTTAGGTTAGGTTAGGTTAGGTTAGGTTAGGTTAGGTTAGGTTAGGTTAGGTTAGGTTAGGTTAGGTTAGGTTAGGTTAGGTTAGGTTAGGTTAGGTTAGGTTAGGTTAGGTTAGGTTAGGTTAGGTTAGGTTAGGTTAGGTTAGGTTAGGTTAGGTTAGGTTAGGTTAGGTTAGGTTAGGTTAGGTTAGGTTAGGTTAGGTTAGGTTAGGTTAGGTTAGGTTAGGTTAGGTTAGGTTAGGTTAGGTTAGGTTAGGTTAGGTTAGGTTAGGTTAGGTTAGGTTAGGTTAGGTTAGGTTAGGTTAGGTTAGGTTAGGTTAGGTTAGGTTAGGTTAGGTTAGGTTAGGTTAGGTTAGGTTAGGTTAGGTTAGGTTAGGTTAGGTTAGGTTAGGTTAGGTTAGGTTAGGTTAGGTTAGGTTAGGTTAGGTTAGGTTAGGTTAGGTTAGGTTAGGTTAGGTTAGGTTAGGTTAGGTTAGGTTAGGTTAGGTTAGGTTAGGTTAGGTTAGGTTAGGTTAGGTTAGGTTAGGTTAGGTTAGGTTAGGTTAGGTTAGGTTAGGTTAGGTTAGGTTAGGTTAGGTTAGGTTAGGTTAGGTTAGGTTAGGTTAGGTTAGGTTAGGTTAGGTTAGGTTAGGTTAGGTTAGGTTAGGTTAGGTTAGGTTAGGTTAGGTTAGGTTAGGTTAGGTTAGGTTAGGTTAGGTTAGGTTAGGTTAGGTTAGGTTAGGTTAGGTTAGGTTAGGTTAGGTTAGGTTAGGTTAGGTTAGGTTAGGTTAGGTTAGGTTAGGTTAGGTTAGGTTAGGTTAGGTTAGGTTAGGTTAGGTTAGGTTAGGTTAGGTTAGGTTAGGTTAGGTTAGGTTAGGTTAGGTTAGGT
Organism: Agriphila geniculea; assembly: GCA_943789525.1. Taxonomy (NCBI): domain Eukaryota; kingdom Metazoa; phylum Arthropoda; class Insecta; order Lepidoptera; family Crambidae; genus Agriphila; species Agriphila geniculea. The sequence goes on from CALSUK010000024.1 coordinate 83,261, forward strand.
TAGGTTAGGTTAGATTAGGTTAGGTTAGGTTAGGTTAGGTTAGGTTAGGTTAGGTTAGGTTAGGTTAGGTTAGGTTAGGTTAGGTTAGGTTAGGTTAGGTTAGGTTAGGTTAGGTTAGGTTAGGTTAGGTTAGGTTAGGTTAGGTTAGGTTAGGTTAGGTTAGGTTAGGTTAGGTTAGGTTAGGTTAGGTTAGGTTAGGTTAGGTTAGGTTAGGTTAGGTTAGGTTAGGTTAGGTTAGGTTAGGTTAGGTTAGGTTAGGTTAGGTTAGGTTAGGTTAGGTTAGGTTAGGTTAGGTTAGGTTAGGTTAGGTTAGGTTAGGTTAGGTTAGGTTAGGTTAGGTTAGGTTAGGTTAGGTTAGGTTAGGTTAGGTTAGGTTAGGTTAGGTTAGGTTAGGTTAGGTTAGGTTACGTTAGGTTAGGTTAGGTTAGGTTAGGTTAGGTTAGGTTAGGTTAGGTTAGGTTAGGTTAGGTTAGGTTAGGTTAGGTTAGGTTAGGTTAGGTTAGGTTAGGTTAGGTTAGGTTAGGTTAGGTTAGGTTAGGTTAGGTTAGGTTAGGTTAGGTTAGGTTAGGTTAGGTTAGGTTAGGTTAGGTTAGGTTAGGTTAGGTTAGGTTAGGTTAGGTTAGGTTAGGTTAGGTTAGGTTAGGTTAGGTTAGGTTAGGTTAGGTTAGGTTAGGTTAGGTTAGGTTAGGTTAGGTTAGGTTAGGTTAGGTTAGGTTAGGTTAGGTTAGGTTAGGTTAGGTTAGGTTAGGTTAGGTTAGGTTAGGTTAGGTTAGGTTAGGTTAGGTTAGGTTAGGTTAGGTTAGGTTAGGTTAGGTTAGGTTAGGTTAGGTTAGGTTAGGTTAGGTTAGGTTAGGTTAGGTTAGGTTAGGTTAGGTTAGGTTAGGTTAGGTTAGGTTAGGTTAGGTTAGGTTAGGTTAGGTTAGGTTAGGTTAGGTTAGGTTAGGTTAGGTTAGGTTAGGTTAGGTTAGGTTAGGTTAGGTTAGGTTAGGTTAGGTTAGGTTAGGTTAGGTTAGGTTAGGTTAGGTTAGGTTAGGTTAGGTTAGGTTAGGTTAGGTTAGGTTAGGTTAGGTTAGGTTAGGTTAGGTTAGGTTAGGTTAGGTTAGGTTAGGTTAGGTTAGGTTAGGTTAGGTTAGGTTAGGTTAGGTTAGGTTAGGTTAGGTTAGGTTAGGTTAGGTTAGGTTAGGTTAGGTTAGGTTAGGTTAGGTTAGGTTAGGTTAGGTTAGGTTAGGTTAGGTTAGGTTAGGTTAGGTTAGGTTAGGTTAGGTTAGGTTAGGTTAGGTTAGGTTAGGTTAGGTTAGGTTAGGTTAGGTTAGGTTAGGTTAGGTTAGGTTAGGTTAGGTTAGGTTAGGTTAGGTTAGGTTAGGTTAGGTTAGGTTAGGTTAGGTTAGGTTAGGTTAGGTTAGGTTAGGTTAGGTTAGGTTAGGTTAGGTTAGGTTAGGTTAGGTTAGGTTAGGTTAGGTTAGGTTAGGTTAGGTTAGGTTAGGTTAGGTTAGGTTAGGTTAGGTTAGGTTAGGTTAGGTTAGGTTAGGTTAGGTTAGGTTAGGTTAGGTTAGGTTAGGTTAGGTTAGGTTAGGTTAGGTTAGGTTAGGTTAGGTTAGGTTAGGTTAGGTTAGGTTAGGTTAGGTTAGGTTAGGTTAGGTTAGGTTAGGTTAGGTTAGGTTAGGTTAGGTTAGGTTAGGTTAGGTTAGGTTAGGTTAGGTTAGGTTAGGTTAGGTTAGGTTAGGTTAGGTTAGGTTAGGT
>CALSUK010000025.1:0-7500 GCA_943789525.1 Agriphila geniculea
ACCGCCTTGGTTTTTCACCCGCCCAGGTGACACCCCTTTCCAAGAACAAAATTCGAGTCACATTTGATCAAGAAGAACAACGAGACAAAATCTTGGAAATTATTAGCAACCAATTAGACAAAACCAAGAAGATTACGGCGGTTGAGAAAGCAAAATACCTTAAACCCATGGTAATCCTCAAAGGCATTCCCCAACACATCCCACGGAATGAGCTCGTAAATCTCATCCGTAAGCACAACCCATCCATCGCTGATAAGATCTCCAGTGAAGAAGACATCCGCCCTAAACTCGTGCGCAAAAACAGGAACCCAAGGCTGTACAACATGGTTTTCATTGTTTCCCCACATGTCTTCCACGAAATACTCCACATTAAGAAAATCAACATTGAGTATACACGAGTGCACGCGGATGAATTCTCACCATTTATCCAGTGTTTTAGATGCCAGGACTACGGACATACGCAGAAACAATGTAGTTCCCCAGATCCCTGTTGCGCCCACTGCTCAGGTGATGATCACTCTATAGAGAACTGCCCGGACAAAGATAACCCCTCTAAAGCCACGTGTTTTAGCTGCCATTACTACTCCCTTGCCGATGGCTCTACGGACACTAATCACCGATCAAACTCCCCTTTGTGCCCACGGCTTATAATGATGAAGAACCGCATCCACAGTCGGATTGACTACGGCTTCTAATAACATGTATATTATTTAAAAACTCGAAACACTTCTCTTATCTTTTGTCCATATGTATGTTCAATTCATGTTTTAATAGACGGTCATTGGCCCTCACCCTCTGACCCTTATGACCCTTGCGTGACCCTACCTGCAGAGGCCGGGCGCGGGTCGCGGCTGACCGCGGGCACCGTCTTCTGCAAATATGTGTGCCGGTCGCGGGTGGTCGCGGGTCGCGCCTGGTCGCGGGTGGTCGCGGGTGGTCGCGGGTGGTCGCGGGTGGTCGCAGGTCGCACCCGGTCGCACCTGGTCGCAGGTGGTCGCGGGTCGCACCTGGTCGCGGGTGGTCGCGGGTGGTCGCGGGTGGTCGCGGGTCGCACCTGGTCGCACCTGGTCGCAGGTGGTCGCAGGTCGCGCCTGGTCGCGGGTGGTCGCGGGTGGTCGCGGGTGGTCGCGGGTGGTCGCGGGTGGTCGCGGGTGGTCGCGGGTGGTCGCGGGTGGTCGCACCTGGTCGCAGGTGGTCGCAGGTGGTCGCGGGTGGTCGCGGGTGGTCGCGGGTGGTCGCGGGTGGTCGCGGGTGGTCGCGGGTGATGGCCAATGACCCTATTATCTTTGTTGTATTTAATTAAGACTATTTGTATGGGTGAGGGGTGAAAAAGAGCTCCACAAAAAAAAAAAAAAAAAAAAAAAAAAAAAAAAAAAAAAAAAAAAAAAAAAAAAAAAAAAAACATATATATATATTATAGTACTATAGTATGGAAAAGAACTTCACATACTACCACGCCCTCACCCAAGGTTTAATCTTTACTGCACATTTTACTTTGTATTATATTGTGTTGTATCATATATTGTATTGTATTTTATATTGTATTACTATGTTTGTCTCCACAGATTAAGGTTGTTGCTGGGACCCCCCGCCCATTGTCATGCCTAACACCCCGCCTCTCGGGTTAGGCATGCCGCCGAGGGCAATCCACATGTGCCCATTTGGCACTCTCAGCCCTGCTATATCTACTTTGCCCTGGCGGCACTTGTCACTCTCTTTTACTGGGGCTTCGTTTGTAAAGGGGGGCACCACGACGTTGCCACCCCTGGGGAGGGAACCGGCCCACTACGGGCCCAACGCGCATGGATTAGGGGGCGGCGGATCCCAGCAGCAACCTACTTTTCGTCAAAATGAGTTTTATTTCTACTCCATCTATCCCAACTCTTCCTTTCTTTCCTCTATCCTCTTACTTTTTGTATCCTTCTATCCTTCTCTTTCTCTCTACCTCTTTTCCTTGCCCCGGCGCGGCATCGGAGGGCAACAAGCCTCACCATGGGATGAGCCCGATGGTGCCGCACCAATTTGTCCAATTTTTGCATCCGATAATCCCTATATCACAGGCCTCTCCTTTTAGTCATCCCACTTTGGGACCCCTTTTCCTTTAACCAATAGTTGAAAAAAAAAAAAAAAAAAAAAAAAAAACCTAACCTAACCTAACCTAACCTAACCTAACCTAACCTAACCTAACCTAACCTAACCTAACCTAACCTAACCTAACCTAACCTAACCTAACCTAACCTAACCTAACCTAACCTAACCTAACCTAACCTAACCTAACCTAACCTAACCTAACCTAACCTAACCTAACCTAACCTAACCTAACCTAACCTAACCTAACCTAACCTAACCTAACCTAACCTAACCTAACCTAACCTAACCTAACCTAACCTAACCTAACCTAACCTAACCTAACCTAACCTAACCTAACCTAACCTAACCTAACCTAACCTAACCTAACCTAACCTAACCTAACCTAACCTAACCTAACCTAACCTAACCTAACCTAACCTAACCTAACCTAACCTAACCTAACCTAACCTAACCTAACCTAACCTAACCTAACCTAACCTAACCTAACCTAACCTAACCTAACCTAACCTAACCTAACCTAACCTAACCTAACCTAACCTAACCTAACCTAACCTAACCTAACCTAACCTAACCTAACCTAACCTAACCTAACCTAACCTAACCTAACCTAACCTAACCTAACCTAACCTAACCTAACCTAACCTAACCTAACCTAACCTAACCTAACCTAACCTAACCTAACCTAACCTAACCTAACCTAACCTAACCTAACCTAACCTAACCTAACCTAACCTAACCTAACCTAACCCATTCTGGCTCCGACCGCCGTGAAGTACAGAGCAAAACCACGTGCGCTCCACACTAAAAAATTCCGAAAAATAGGTTTTTCTCATCGGATCACAGCGTGCTATACATCAAAAGTTGCGCGCTAACGAGGCGCATCCGGTGGTGCATCGAGAGTGAAAATCGGAGTGAAGTTCACGAAGTTCTAAGTGAAAAAGTGAAAGTTTAGTGAAAAAGTGCGAAAATTTCACCAGTTTTTTGCCCACTGTGTCCACAACTGTTGAGACGCGTGGGATCCAAGATTATCGGCGTGTGCGCAATTGCGCCCTCTACAAGACTACGCAACGAGCTGAATTTTAGCGGTTCAATCCGCTGAAATATTAACAAAAAACAAAATAACCTCAAACCACGAGGTCGGTCTTCCCGGGGCGGCCGGGTGGTTTGAAGGTAACCAGCAGAAGCGGCGCAGCAGGGCGAGTCACCGGACACTTCGCACATTCAAATCGGAACTATAACAGCTGAGTTACTGAATTTTCAAAATTGAAAAAATTTCAAAAAATTATATCTTAAGTTTTTTATTCTAAATTATTTTTTCCAAATTTTTATTATTATAGCTTTTTATAATCCTTTTGTAAGAAAATTTAAATTTTTGAAATCGGACGAAAATTCCCGGAGATATAAACTTTTGAAGTTAGGGGATGAAACTTCCCCCAGCCACTGTGCTTCTAACTTAAGTGATTTTTGTAATTTTCTTTTTGTGTGTTTTAGAGCTTTTTGAGTACTATTTTTATGTGGTTTTGTTATATTTTTAGGACTTATACTTTACGAGAAATTTAAATTTTTATGTTATTTTTTGTGTTTACTTTTAAGGGTTTATAGGTAGGGGGTAGGACGGCCTACCATAGGTTTTAGGTGTCCCTTGGGTCACATATAAGCCCAAACTCGGGTGGGCTAGGCCCTTGTTTTCAAAATATCCGGTTTGGCGGCCATTTTGTCTAAAACCGGATATTTTTTCTCCCGTCCATATCTCGCGTGTTTTTAGACTTGGAGAGGCGGGGTTTTCAGCGCAGGGCTTCTTTTTAGTCCCTTTTTCGGCCTGGTGGGGTGGAACTCCGGAATTCCATATAGTGTCTATATCCGGATTTGGGCCCGTACATCTTGTAGCCCACGGTCCCCCCAACACGTCACCGAAAACCCCGCGCCTCTACGACAAATAGGTTGGGAGCTACGATTTTTTGAAACTCAGGGGTACCATCAGTCCCCCTGAGGGGATCACTTTTGAATCCGCCGTAGCTCCCAAACTATCTGTCCAATCGGATCGGGGCTTGGGAACTTTTTGTTGAGTATTTACCCCTCTACCCTCTTCAACCCCAAAAACCCCACTTTTCCCACCTTGACTTTGCTCCCCGATTTTTTGAGCTTGCGAGGTAGAGCTCGTCGGGGCACCCCTGGTAAACCCAAACACCGGGTACCTAGCTCCAATAGCGCCGGAGATACAGCCCTTCAAACTTCGTGGCGGCCATCTTGGACGCCATTTTGAAAAAGTTTGAAGGACCATATCTCCCAAACTATTGGGACTAGAGTGACGGGGATTTCTCTGATTGGTCTCCCTGGACCCCCTCTACCACCTTGGTGGGGTCGCACCACCCTAGGGTGACTTTGGAAATTAGTTTCCAAAAACCCCACCAAGGGGTGGGGCTCGACGAGGCCAATCAGGAAATACTGCATACCCGGGTACTCCGACCAATACTTTCCGAGATATCCACATTTATCCGGTTTTTATCCGGTTTCTCCGGAAACTTCCGGCATCGGATACTCGGAGACTATTGGTCGTAGAGGGGCGTGCGAGGGGTCAAGTTGTAGGGCTCGGCAAGGGCTTTAATCGGCCCATACTATACTTTCCAGTCGGAGCCGCCATTTTGGCCGCCATCTTGATTTTGTTAAAACTTGTCATAACTTTGCCGAAAAAATTGTTAAAAATTCGGGGTTTTTAATTTTAAGTAGTTTTAAGTACTCTCAACAATAGTTGAGAAAATTGGACATGTAGAGCTGCTTTTGGCAACTCTACATTGTAAAAATCCTTTTTTGATAAATTTAGGTAAAATACCTAATATTAAAATTTTTTGACTTTTTTATATTGACATTTGGACTGCGCAGGACGCATTAAACACTTTTATACAAAGGTACACACTTACACATGCACATATACACAATTACTCTACAATTTATATACATACTGACAATCTGCTCCCACCTTACACAACATCCACACTATTAAATTTTCACACCAAAGAGAATGGCATTTGTTCACACGCCAGTAGGCAAACCGGTAAAGTCCCAGAGCCCCAGGAAAACCCCGGGAACCCCAACATCTGGCTCAAGGGAGCCTTATACTGGGCTACAGGACCCCGGAAAGACCTTTATAAAGCGTGTAGAATGTAAACGGAGGTCCATCGATGTCATGGAGTCGTATAAAAAGAGAGCGCACATTGATCAGGGCACTTCGGTCGGCGATCTGATCCAAGAAATGATGATCATCATGGAAAATATTCCGGAGAAAATCAAAGAGTACCCGCAGATGCGGAGAGACATTAAGTCTTTCTTGGAAAAGAACGCTGACCGAAGCCTCACCATTCTCTTTGAACTGGGCAACCGGTTCGGAAACCTTGAAAAGAGACTGGAGTCGGCCCAAGCCACACCGCAACCAACCGCCACACAAATGACAACCACATCCAGTCACGACTTGAAGGTGGTAATGAATAAACTAGCCGAGATAGAGTGCAGTCTAGGCGATATCGCCTACACCAACACTAAGCACTCTGAAAGGCTAGAGGACATCTATAAAACCGCGGACGAGGCAAACGAATGTGTGTCCACAATGCACGGAAAAGTAGAAGAGGTATTAAAAGAGGTTAATAGTAATCATGCTACACAAGTTTTAAAAATCACAGACGTTACCTATAAGCTAGATGACATCCAAGAAACAATGGGCTTCACGGAGTATGACAAACCAGAGTTGTCAATTGTCGAAAGATTCGTCAACTTGCAAGAAGCAATAGACAGCACCAAGACAGAACAGCAGTCGATTAAGCAAGTGATTGAGACCGTCCAAACTAGGGTCGAACAGGCAGACCAACAGCCGTCGACAGTGACCCCCGGCAGTAAACCAACCTATGCCGCCGTCGCCGCGGCCCCTAAACACCGTCCGACACCCGCGCTTCACTCCGTCGTTGTGACCTCGGAAGCAGCTGAGGAAACCAGCGGGGAGGTCCTCGAGCGAGTGAGGCGAGCGGTGGACGCCACTAGTGGCCGTAAAATAGACAAGATACGTAAGGCCAAAAATCAAAAAGTAATCGTAGGCTGCCGGGATAGTAAAGAACTTGATGAGGTGGTAACCCGCATTAAAGAAAATGACACCAAATTGAAGGTAGAACGTATACCAAACAAGCTCCCACTGGTTATACTAAAGGACGTCGTAAAAAGTGACCTAATAGACTCTGAACAAAACCTACGCCTAGCGATAGAAAACCAAAATCCGCACATTTTCGAAGGAATGATAGAAGGTACAACATTAAACATGATATTTAAATATAGGAAGAATACAAAAAACCCAAATGCAGTGCACATCATTTTACAGGTTAGTCCCATTCTCTGGCATAATATGACAAGAAATGGCTACCTCCACATTGATCTCCAAAGAGTCAGAGTGGAGGATCAGTCCCCACTTATACAGTGCTCCCGCTGTCTGGCGTATGGGCACGGCCGCAAATATTGTCGCAGGAAGTGGACAAGTGCAGCCACTGCGGAGGACCACATTTGCGGGCCAAATGTGATCTATGGATCGCTGGATCCCTCCGGAGTGCTGCAATTGTACACATACCGGAAAGAAAGATGCAGCCCATAACGCGTACAGCGAGGAGTGGTCCCGGTGCGCCAGAAATGGGATTACCTGGCGAGACAAACAACGGCGTATTACACTGAGGACATTTAGGGAAATAACTCCACTCCACAATTATTCACCACCCACACCACACCACAACATGCTACATTTTAAACTTAGCTTTTAAAACTGTAGACATAAAGTGACAATAGCATAATAATTAAAACGTTATATTTTTGATAAATATACAGTCCTTGATAAAACTGCAGTAAAAATAAAAACTAAAATCTATAAACAATAAATTCTAATTCAGTAAATATTTAAGTAGAAAATTTTCGGCATAAGTTTTAGAAACTGTTTAATATCAATAGAATAAATAAAAATCGAGTAAAATTGAACCCCAACAAATACTGATCCTCTAAATTAAAAAGGAGTGAAAACCCGTAGAAATAGAATAACAAAATAAAAGTTAATAAATGGGAAAGTCATATATATTGTTATATATATATCAAACTGCCCTAAAAATGTTATGATTAGAAATTAATAGATGTAAGTGTAATAGGCATAAGAAATAGAATAAGAATAAATAAAGATTGTAATAAGTTAGCTTAAACATGATGCACAGCATAAAGAATAAAATATAGTATAAGGAAATTTACAGAAAATTGAATAACAGCTATGTAAAAGAATAAAATGTATAGAAAAGAACCCAAAGAAATAAACATTGTAATTAATTATAAATTGTGGTTCGAATGTATTAAAGATAAGGAATAAAAATGTGTTTAGAATATTTGGCAATAATGTGC
>CALSUK010000025.1:10000-27500 GCA_943789525.1 Agriphila geniculea
CCTAACCTAACCTAACCTAACCTAACCTAACCTAACCTAACCTAACCTAACCTAACCTAACCTAACCTAACCTAACCTAACCTAACCTAACCTAACCTAACCTAACCTAACCTAACCTAACCTAACCTAACCTAACCTAACCTAACCTAACCTAACCTAACCTAACCTAACCTAACCTAACCTAACCTAACCTAACCTAACCTAACCTAACCTAACCTAACCTAACCTAACCTAACCTAACCTAACCTAACCTAACCTAACCTAACCTAACCTAACCTAACCTAACCTAACCTAACCTAACCTAACCTAACCTAACCTAACCTAACCTAACCTAACCTAACCTAACCTAACCTAACCTAACCTAACCTAACCTAACCTAACCTAACCTAACCTAACCTAACCTAACCTAACCTAACCTAACCTAACCTAACCTAACCTAACCTAACCTAACCTAACCTAACCTAACCTAACCTAACCTAACCTAACCTAACCTAACCTAACCTAACCTAACCTAACCTAACCTAACCTAACCTAACCTAACCTAACCTAACCTAACCTAACCTAACCTAACCTAACCTAACCTAACCTAACCTAACCTAACCTAACCTAACCTAACCTAACCTAACCTAACCTAACCTAACCTAACCTAACCTAACCTAACCTAACCTAACCTAACCTAACCTAACCTAACCTAACCTAACCTAACCTAACCTAACCTAACCTAACCTAACCTAACCTAACCTAACCTAACCTAACCTAACCTAACCTAACCTAACCTAACCTAACCTAACCTAACCTAACCTAACCTAACCTAACCTAACCTAACCTAACCTAACCTAACCTAACCTAACCTAACCTAACCTAACCTAACCTAACCTAACCTAACCTAACCTAACCTAACCTAACCTAACCTAACCTAACCTAACCTAACCTAACCTAACCTAACCTAACCTAACCTAACCTAACCTAACCTAACCTAACCTAACCTAACCTAACCTAACCTAACCTAACCTAACCTAACCTAACCTAACCTAACCTAACCTAACCTAACCTAACCTAACCTAACCTAACCTAACCTAACCTAACCTAACCTAACCTAACCTAACCTAACCTAACCTAACCTAACCTAACCTAACCTAACCTAACCTAACCTAACCTAACCTAACCTAACCTAACCTAACCTAACCTAACCTAACCTAACCTAACCTAACCTAACCTAACCTAACCTAACCTAACCTAACCTAACCTAACCTAACCTAACCTAACCTAACCTAACCTAACCTAACCTAACCTAACCTAACCTAACCTAACCTAACCTAACCTAACCTAACCTAACCTAACCTAACCTAACCTAACCTAACCTAACCTAACCTAACCTAACCTAACCTAACCTAACCTAACCTAACCTAACCTAACCTAACCTAACCTAACCTAACCTAACCTAACCTAACCTAACCTAACCTAACCTAACCTAACCTAACCTAACCTAACCTAACCTAACCTAACCTAACCTAACCTAACCTAACCTAACCTAACCTAACCTAACCTAACCTAACCTAACCTAACCTAACCTAACCTAACCTAACCTAACCTAACCTAACCTAACCTAACCTAACCTAACCTAACCTAACCTAACCTAACCTAACCTAACCTAACCTAACCTAACCTAACCTAACCTAACCTAACCTAACCTAACCTAACCTAACCTAACCTAACCTAACCTAACCTAACCTAACCTAACCTAACCTAACCTAACCTAACCTAACCTAACCTAACCTAACCTAACCTAACCTAACCTAACCTAACCTAACCTAACCTAACCTAACCTAACCTAACCTAACCTAACCTAACCTAACCTAACCTAACCTAACCTAACCTAACCTAACCTAACCTAACCTAACCTAACCTAACCTAACCTAACCTAACCTAACCTAACCTAACCTAACCTAACCTAACCTAACCTAACCTAACCTAACCTAACCTAACCTAACCTAACCTAACCTAACCTAACCTAACCTAACCTAACCTAACCTAACCTAACCTAACCTAACCTAACCTAACCTAACCTAACCTAACCTAACCTAACCTAACCTAACCTAACCTAACCTAACCTAACCTAACCTAACCTAACCTAACCTAACCTAACCTAACCTAACCTAACCTAACCTAACCTAACCTAACCTAACCTAACCTAACCTAACCTAACCTAACCTAACCTAACCTAACCTAACCTAACCTAACCTAACCTAACCTAACCTAACCTAACCTAACCTAACCTAACCTAACCTAACCTAACCTAACCTAACCTAACCTAACCTAACCTAACCTAACCTAACCTAACCTAACCTAACCTAACCTAACCTAACCTAACCTAACCTAACCTAACCTAACCTAACCTAACCTAACCTAACCTAACCTAACCTAACCTAACCTAACCTAACCTAACCTAACCTAACCTAACCTAACCTAACCTAACCTAACCTAACCTAACCTAACCTAACCTAACCTAACCTAACCTAACCTAACCTAACCTAACCTAACCTAACCTAACCTAACCTAACCTAACCTAACCTAACCTAACCTAACCTAACCTAACCTAACCTAACCTAACCTAACCTAACCTAACCTAACCTAACCTAACCTAACCTAACCTAACCTAACCTAACCTAACCTAACCTAACCTAACCTAACCTAACCTAACCTAACCTAACCTAACCTAACCTAACCTAACCTAACCTAACCTAACCTAACCTAACCTAACCTAACCTAACCTAACCTAACCTAACCTAACCTAACCTAACCTAACCTAACCTAACCTAACCTAACCTAACCTAACCTAACCTAACCTAACCTAACCTAACCTAACCTAACCTAACCTAACCTAACCTAACCTAACCTAACCTAACCTAACCTAACCTAACCTAACCTAACCTAACCTAACCTAACCTAACCTAACCTAACCTAACCTAACCTAACCTAACCTAACCTAACCTAACCTAACCTAACCTAACCTAACCTAACCTAACCTAACCTAACCTAACCTAACCTAACCTAACCTAACCTAACCTAACCTAACCTAACCTAACCTAACCTAACCTAACCTAACCTAACCTAACCTAACCTAACCTAACCTAACCTAACCTAACCTAACCTAACCTAACCTAACCTAACCTAACCTAACCTAACCTAACCTAACCTAACCTAACCTAACCTAACCTAACCTAACCTAACCTAACCTAACCTAACCTAACCTAACCTAACCTAACCTAACCTAACCTAACCTAACCTAACCTAACCTAACCTAACCTAACCTAACCTAACCTAACCTAACCTAACCTAACCTAACCTAACCTAACCTAACCTAACCTAACCTAACCTAACCTAACCTAACCTAACCTAACCTAACCTAACCTAACCTAACCTAACCTAACCTAACCTAACCTAACCTAACCTAACCTAACCTAACCTAACCTAACCTAACCTAACCTAACCTAACCTAACCTAACCTAACCTAACCTAACCTAACCTAACCTAACCTAACCTAACCTAACCTAACCTAACCTAACCTAACCTAACCTAACCTAACCTAACCTAACCTAACCTAACCTAACCTAACCTAACCTAACCTAACCTAACCTAACCTAACCTAACCTAACCTAACCTAACCTAACCTAACCTAACCTAACCTAACCTAACCTAACCTAACCTAACCTAACCTAACCTAACCTAACCTAACCTAACCTAACCTAACCTAACCTAACCTAACCTAACCTAACCTAACCTAACCTAACCTAACCTAACCTAACCTAACCTAACCTAACCTAACCTAACCTAACCTAACCTAACCTAACCTAACCTAACCTAACCTAACCTAACCTAACCTAACCTAACCTAACCTAACCTAACCTAACCTAACCTAACCTAACCTAACCTAACCTAACCTAACCTAACCTAACCTAACCTAACCTAACCTAACCTAACCTAACCTAACCTAACCTAACCTAACCTAACCTAACCTAACCTAACCTAACCTAACCTAACCTAACCTAACCTAACCTAACCTAACCTAACCTAACCTAACCTAACCTAACCTAACCTAACCTAACCTAACCTAACCTAACCTAACCTAACCTAACCTAACCTAACCTAACCTAACCTAACCTAACCTAACCTAACCTAACCTAACCTAACCTAACCTAACCTAACCTAACCTAACCTAACCTAACCTAACCTAACCTAACCTAACCTAACCTAACCTAACCTAACCTAACCTAACCTAACCTAACCTAACCTAACCTAACCTAACCTAACCTAACCTAACCTAACCTAACCTAACCTAACCTAACCTAACCTAACCTAACCTAACCTAACCTAACCTAACCTAACCTAACCTAACCTAACCTAACCTAACCTAACCTAACCTAACCTAACCTAACCTAACCTAACCTAACCTAACCTAACCTAACCCATTCTGGCTCCAACCGCCGTCGAGAGAGCATCGAAAACACGTGGCTCCGTACTTTAAAAATTCCTAAAAGTGGTAAATCCAAAGCGCACAGTAGCGTATTATACATCAAAAGTTGCGCGCTGACGAGGCGCATCCGGTGGTGTTTGTGTCTTGAAGATCGGAATTCAGTGGTGAAAGTTATTCACAAAATAGTGAAAGTTAAGTGAAAAAGTGTTGAAAAATCGGCTGTTTTTCGCCCACTGCGTCCGCAGTTTGTGAGACGCGTGGGATTTCGAATTGTCATCGTGTGCGCCTCTGCGCCCCCTACACAACGAGCTCAGTTCCTGATTTTTCCCACTTATATCCTAAGGGATAAAAGGGAAAAACAATCTAACCTCCAAACACGTGGTCAGTCTTCCCGGTGCGGCCGGGTGTTTTGGAGGCACTCATCAGGAGCGGCGCAGCCGGGCGAGTCACCGGACACCTCGATCATCGAAATCGGAAGAGAAACAGCTGAGTTTTTAAGTTTCAAAATTTTCAAAAACTTCAAAAGTTAATTTTTCAAAATTTTTATATTACAGTAAATTTTCCGTTATTTTCTAAAAATAGTATTAAACAATACCTTTCTATCATTTTTTAAATTTTTAATTTCGGACAGATAGAAAGGGAGATATTAATTTTTGAAGTTAGGGGTAGAAACTTCCCCCATCAATTGTGCTTTGGATATTAGTTGTATTTTTAAAATTTCTTTTGTGTTTTGACATGTCTTGTGTGCTCTATTTTTAGGTACCAAGTTTATATTTTTAGGCCGTATACTTTAGGAATTATTTAATTTTTTGTGTTTGTTTTTGACTTAGCGTTTTGGGGGTAGAAGATAGGGGTAAACTGGGCCTACCATAGGTTATATATCCACCTGGCATCTTATATAAGCCCAAACACCGGGGGGCTAGGCCTCAGTTTACGAAATATCCGGACCGGCGGCCATTTTGTCCGATTCCGGATATTTTTTCTCCCGCGAATAACTCGCGACCATTTGATCCTAGAGAGACGGGGCTTTCGCAGTAGGGCTTCGTTTTTGACCCTCTTGCGGCCTGGTTGGGTGAAACTCCGGATTTCCATAGGTTGTCTGTATCCGGATTTGGGCCCGTACATCTTGTGGCCCATTATCCCCCCACCACGCCGCAGAAAACCCCATGTCTCTACGACAAATAGTTTAGGAGCTACGATTTTTTGAATTTCAGGGGTACCATCTGTCCCCCTGAGGGGATCACTTTTGAATCCACCGTAGCTCCTAAACTATTGGTCCGATTGGATCGGGACTTAGGAACTTTTTGTTCTTTATTAACCCCCCTACCCTCCCCAATCCCTAAATTCCCGAAATTCCCACTTTTATTTTCCTACCCGATTTTGCGATCTTGCGAGATAGATCTCGCCAGGGCACCCCCAATAAGCCCAAACACCGGGTACCTAGCACCAATAGCGCCGGAGATACAGCCCTTCAAACTTCGTGGCGGCCATCTTGGACGCCATTTTGAAAAAGTTTGAAGGGCCATATCTCCCAAACTATTGGGGCTAGAGCGACGGGGATTTGTCTGGTTGGTCTCCCCGGACCCCCTCTACCATCTTGGTGGGGTCGTACCACCCTAGGGTGACTTTGGAAATCAGTTTTCAAAAACCCCACCGGAGGGTGGAGCTCGACGAGACGAACCAGAAAATACCACACACCCGGGTACTCCGACCAATACTTCCCGAGCTATTTCTTTCTATCCGGTTTTTATCCGATATATCCGGAAAATTCCGGCACTAGTTTCTCGGGAACTATTGGTCGCAGAGGGTCGTGCGAGGGGTCGGGTTGTGGGGCTTGGCAAGGGCTACAATCGACCTATAGGATTGGACGTGGTCGGAGCCGCCATTTTGGGCCGCCATCTTGTTTTTTGTAAAATTGTCATAACTTCTTGTAAAAAATTACAAAAAACCAGCGGTTTTTACTGAGGGGTGTCTTTTTACACCCTCTCTTACATATATAGAAAGTAGAGAAGTAGAGTCACCTTTGACGACTCTACATAGCAAAATTGACTTTTGTGATTTATTTTAAAATTTTCTTTAAAAATTTAAATTTTTGACACAAAATTCGGACAAGTTAGCTTGCGCAGGACGCACTTAAGATTTATTGGACAAGTATACTCTATAATCTATATATACATATATACTTTTATATTTTTACACTCTTCATATTTTTACACTTATACAAACTGACGTTACTGCTCCCTTTCCCTATTTATTGACTATTTCCTAAAATGGCGTTTGTGCATACTCCGGTGAGTAAACCAGGGAAAGTCCAGAGTCCCAGAAACAAACCGGGAACCCCACCATCTGGCTCATCAAAGCCTTTGACTGAGACTCAGGACCCAGCTGAGACCTTTTTGAACCGCCGGAATGTCCAACGTAGGTCTATTGACTTGAAAAGGACATATGAAAAAATCCCAGACGAGTTTGCCAAGAAGACCTTCAGTGAAGTTCTCCAAGAACTGATGGTCGCTATGGAAAATGTTCCAACTAAGATCAAAGAGTACCCTCAAATGAGGAGAGACATCAAAGAACATTTGGAACAGCACTCGAAGCGCGGTCTCTTGCTCCTTTTCGACCTGAGCAAACGATTTACAGACATGGAAAAGGAGATCCTCAAGCTCACACTAAAGGCTGCTACAACACCTAAAGCACCCATAGCCGGAAGTGTTGAGGCTGTGGCGGGCGATGAGATGGATTCCTTGAAGGAGGAGCTGGAAGAAATCAAGTTGCTCGTCACGGAGTCACACATGGACTTGAGGAAAAGACTGCAGGAACAGAGCAAAATGTTGGTGAACCAATCTGTTGTGTTGGAAAATGCCCCGCGGTCCACAACACCCCAGGCAACAACATCTAGCCATGAGGGAAAACAGCTTCTGTGCAAACTGGAGGAGATAGAGGGTAGCTTGGGTGACATTGCCTATCATAACACCAAGCACCTGGAAAAGCTGGAGGCCATGGACTCAACACTTAGTACGGTAAACAAAAATATCTGCGAGGCTCACAAAGATCTGAGCGAAACCATAGGGGTAGGCATCTCAGACTTGAGTGCTGCCACTGGTACAGTTGGTAAAAACATCGCAGATATGGGACACAAAATTGAAACAGTGCATACGCTACTTGAACAGGCAGACCATCAGCCAACAGCAGCGACCCCAACTCGCAAGCTCACGTATGCAGCTGTCACTGCGGCCCCCAAAAACACGAAACACCGTCCAGTCCCGGCGCTTCACTCTGTCGTAGTGACCTCGGAAGACGCTGAAGATACCAGCGGGGAGGTCCTCGAAAGAGTGAGGCGTGCGGTTGACGCTACAAAAGCGGGCATAAAAATTGATAAAATAAGAAAGGCCAAAAACCAAAAAGTCATTCTAGGATGCCGCCATAAACAAGACCTTGAACAAGTAACTGAAAGAATAGAAAAGCAGGATAAAAGGCTAAAAGTTACTCATATCTCGAATAAGGACCCGTTAGTCATATTAAAAGACGTGGTTATAACGGAAGATCTGAAAGATGACGCATTGATTGCCGCTATTGAGACACAAAATTCTAACATCTGGGAGGAAATTAAGGAAGAAGAAAAAAGGATAAAAATTAAGTACATGAAAAGAACCCGAAACCCGCATGCATCACACATTATACTGCAGGTCAGTCCCTTCTTGTGGCACAGAATGGTGGAGGCTGGTGTACTCCACGTTGACCTCCAGCGGGTCAGGGTGGAGGACCAGTCCCCACTTATTCAGTGTTTGCGGTGTCTTGAATACGGGCATGGTAGGAAGTACTGCACGCAGGATGCAGACAGATGCAGCCACTGCGGAGACCCACATCTGCGGGTCAACTGTGAAGCTTGGCTCGCAATGTCTCCCCCGGAGTGCTGCAACTGTGTGCATGCTGGGCACAAAAAGACAGACCACAGTGCCTACAGTGGAGACTGCCCAGTCAGACAGAAGTGGGACTACTTGGCCAGGTCCACTACATCCTACTACACTGAATGAAGGCTACAACATCTATGCCACTACACTCCACTAAATACTTAGTATGTACTATAAATTAAATTTGAGAATTTAAATTATAGTAATAAAACTCTACAACCTATAAAAAATTAAAATTCATATTATGTATATATGAAATTTTGATAACATTTAAATTTTTATTAAATTCACAAAAATCACTAAATTAGGAAATTGTCAAAATTGCTAAAATTCATTATTTAATCATATATAACTTAATAAAATAACAGATTAAAAAGAAGAGATATGTAAAGAATTAGGATAGGATTATATATTATATGAATATATATAACTACCTTGTAAATAAGAGAATGATCAAAATAAACAAGAATGTAAAGTTAATATGCAATAAGTTCAAAATTTAAGTAAAAAATTAGGCCAAAACTTTAATTAAATTTGATATAAGTACCAATATATTGTATTTATGCAATAGATAAAATATAATTCATAGATATTTTTCATCCTAAAATAGTGGAGTAATCCTATTTAATATGTAAACAGTATGTAAATTAAGGAAAGAAAAGAAAAAGGTTAGAATTATATATCATTGGTATATATAAAAATCTACCTAGAAATAAATTGGGAAAGTAATAATATATAGACTATAAGGAATACATAGTAGATGTAAGAACAATAGATATATATATATATGTGTGAAGCAACCGAGCAAATAGATAAATAAATATAAGATTAAAATGTAATAGAATATAAGTAAGATGTTATGTGTAACGAATAATATTATAAGTGTCCTTAAAATTGTAACTTAAAATAGCAGCAAATGTTAAAAACGAGAAAGTTAATGTAGTAAATAAAAGTATACTTGAATCTGTAACTTTAAGAAAGTGTTAGAAATAGCAAATAAGAAATAAGAATACAAATGTAAAACATAGGTAAAGAAAATGTAACTAGAAAATAAGAAAGTAGATAGAATTAAGTTATAAAAAATGAAAGTAGATAAATAAGATATGTTTCAAAATGTAAAGATTTAATAAGCATGTAAACATATGTAATGTTAGAAAACACTACGAGGTTTGTAAAACCACAGGAGAATTGTTACAAAAATTGAAACATCTGTGTGCAACTTATTTACCCTGTTTTATAATAAATAATAAAAGCATAAAATAGAGATAGAATAGGCTGGCATCCCACCAGTTAAAGAATGAATGAGAACGGTATGAAAGAAAGAACAGTATGAAGCATGGACGTGCGAGAGGCATGAAGTGCGAGAACTTGTATGGATGAGAAACTAGATATAAAAAGTCTCGGACCTCGAGTCTGAGGAGCAGTAGAAAAAAAAAAAAAAAAAAAAAAAAAAAAAAAAAAAAAAAAAAAAAAAAAAAAAAAAAAAAAAAAAAAAAAAAAAAAAAAAAAAAAAAAAAAAAAAAAAAAAAAACCTAACCTAACCTAACCTAACCTAACCTAACCTAACCTAACCTAACCTAACCTAACCTAACCTAACCTAACCTAACCTAACCTAACCTAACCTAACCTAACCTAACCTAACCTAACCTAACCTAACCTAACCTAACCTAACCTAACCTAACCTAACCTAACCTAACCTAACCTAACCTAACCTAACCTAACCTAACCTAACCTAACCTAACCTAACCTAACCTAACCTAACCTAACCTAACCTAACCTAACCTAACCTAACCTAACCTAACCTAACCTAACCTAACCTAACCTAACCTAACCTAACCTAACCTAACCTAACCTAACCTAACCTAACCTAACCTAACCTAACCTAACCTAACCTAACCTAACCTAACCTAACCTAACCTAACCTAACCTAACCTAACCTAACCTAACCTAACCTAACCTAACCTAACCTAACCTAACCTAACCTAACCTAACCTAACCTAACCTAACCTAACCTAACCTAACCTAACCTAACCTAACCTAACCTAACCTAACCTAACCTAACCTAACCTAACCTAACCTAACCTAACCTAACCTAACCTTTTTTTTTTTTTTTTTTTTTTTTTTTTTTTTTTTGTATGCCGAGGAAAAACGCATTTACGCGCTTCCCTTCCCGCTGGTGATCGGGAAGGGGGCATGTGGGACTCGCCAGGAGGGGACCGCAACATTCAACGTTACGGCTCCCTCCACGACTGCCTCCCGTAATTCCACCAGGTCAAAGCCCGATGGAATCCCAGGAGGAGGGAATACCCACTAAAAAACCCCGGCACCTGCCCTCTCGCCACCGAACGGTCATACGGGGGTCCATGGGTGGTAATCACCCCAATTGACCCGGTGGCTCGCCCGGCTACCCGGGCCCATCGCGGTTGGGAGATGGCCGGGCAAGTTTGGCCATCTCCCCAGACGGTCGGGACCGTGCAATGCCGGTGATGGGTCACCACCCATCACCCGCGTGGTCCCTGTCAAAGCGGAATGAGGTGCGCAAAGCGCCTCCTCCTTCCGCCCACCCGCCTGCGTCGGAGCCGGTTCGCATGAGCCTCCTCTTCGCGAACCCGCTCCGATGCCTCCTTCTGGAGGATAACTTCCTCACAGAAGGAGACTACCGCCTCCCAGGATCTCTCGGTGGCCAGCATGGCGCGTACCACGCTGGGCAGCGAGAGATCCCCCCCCACCACAGCAACCAGAGTACCGCGCTGCGGAGCCCAGGCAGGACACACCTCAAGGGTGTGCTGTGCACTGTCCTCCGCATCGCCGCACTCATGGCACTGTGGGGACGCCTCCTTTCCAATCCGACACAGATACTTTCCGAAGCACCCGTGCCCGGAAAGCATCTGTGTCAGCCTGAAGGTAAGCGCCCCATGCTTTCGGAAGCACCACTCCTGCAACAGGGGACGGACCGCCTCCAATGTTCTGGTCCCATATTGCTCCCGTTGCATGCACTCCTGCCATACCTCCATTTTAACCTCTTCGGCCATTTGTCGGAGGGCTAAGGCTTCCTCTAGGGCGGGACGTTCACCCCTCTCTATTGCCATCCGGCGATCCCTGTACACCTCCCTGAGCACCTGGGCTTCTAACTCCCAGGGAGGTGTACCAGCAAGTGCGCAAGCCGCCGCCCCTGCAACTGTTCTGTAGCCCCGGATTATGCGGAGCGCCATGGCCCTCTGCGCCTGTCGGAGCAATCTCTTATTATGATCGTTTAGTCGATCTGCCCACACCGGCGCGCCGTACATTGCCATACTACGCAGCACGCCGGCAAACAGCTTTCTACATTTGTCTCCCGGGCCCCCGATGTTGGGTAGGATTCGCCCAAGGGAGTTTGCCGTCTTTATGATTTTTGGGGCTAGCTGACGGAAGTGCTCCTCAAACTTCCACCTTCCGTCTAGAACTAGCCCCAAATACTTAATTGAGGGACGCAGTTGTATTACTGCATCGTCCACTGTTATGACTGTGCCCGCCGGTGGGCCCCTCCTTGGGCCGTGGAAGCAGGTGGCTTCAGTTTTTTCGATGGCCACATTCAGCCCCAGTTCCCTTATTCTGCCAATTACCAATGAGGCTCCTACACTAGCTAGACGTTTTGCCCCGTGGAGAGTCTCGCCCCGGGCGACCACCATCGTATCATCTGCGTAACACAGAACATTCATCCGGGGCAAGAGTCTCCCACGCAGAACCCAATCATAACCAATATTCCACAGGAGTGGCCCTAGGACCGACCCCTGTGGAACACCGCACACCATCTCTCTAGCCACCAGGCCTCCCTCGCCAGAGGGGTAGATGACTTCTCTGCCTTCTAGGTAGCTTCCTATCATTTTTATCAAATAGGGGGGCAAACCATGATACTGTAGCCCATCCCTAATGACCCCGAACGGCAGTGAATTGAAAGCGTTCCTTATGTCTAAGGAGACCGCTATTGCCACTTCCCCACGCTCTATGGCCCTCTCTGATATGTCCCTAAGTGCCTGGATGGCATCTATAGTCGACCGTTGTCTCCGGAAACCATATTGGTTTTCGGCTAGGTTAGGGCCCACCGTCTCCATGTGTTGCACGATCCTGTCGGCGAGAATCCGCTCCAACATTTTTGCTACCTCGTCGAGCAACACAACGGGACGGTAGGCCGATGGGGAGTCCAACGGTCGACCCTCTTTTAGGAGGAGGCACAAGCGCCCCCGCTTCCAATCCTTGGGGAATTCTCCCGCTTCCATACAATCACTAAAAAGATTCCGGAGAATTTCCCCAAGGTGTTTCAACGCTGCGGGCAGCACCCTCCCCGGAATGCCATCCGGGCCTGGCGCCTTTTTCTTTGACAGGAGCCGATCCACCACCCCTTCCATTTCGGCCTCTGTTACAGGGTAGAAACCTGAGTCTCCTTCGGCTGGGCTATGTGGAGTGATCAAGGGTGCCACCAGCGGTGTGTACCTTGGGAATAGGCTTGCCACTACCCTTGAGAGGAGTTCTGGCTCCATAGAATCCATTGGGGGCGCCTGATGGCGGAGTTTATTCCTAACCATCCGGAACGGGCGTCCCCATGGGTCTCTGTCTAAACTAGCCAAGAATTCCTCCCAGGCCTGATCCTTTGCTCGGGCGATGCCGACCTGAAAGGCCTTTTTTGCCTCTCTGTATGCTGTTAGGAGTCTTTGTGTCATTCCCGGCCTTCTTCTACGTCGGCGTCTATATCTTTGTAGGGCACGCCTAGCTCGGAGGCTGGCAGTCCGAAGAACCTCCATTTCCGCCGACCACCAATACACCTGCGATTTCTCGGGGGGACCATGGACCCTCGGCATTGCCGCGTCACAGACTGAAGTAAGAGAGCGAGTGAATTGACTTACTCGCTCCTCGATGCTCCCTTCCATCTGTCGGGACTCACTGCACCATGCTTCCACTATCGCCGCCTCCTCGGCTAACTCCTTATTCAGTTTCGTGATTGCCCACTTCGGGAAATGGGAACCTGCTGGGCGCGGACTGGCGGCAGGTACTCCTGCTCTCGGAGAGACCCTGAAGCGGATATACCTGTGATCCGAGAGGGTTTCTGGTTGCGTGAGTACTATCCAATTACTCACCCTTTCAGCCAGGGCAGGGGTCGCAAAAGTCAGGTCCACTCTAGATCCCCGGGTCCCCCGAACACAAGTGAATGTGGTGCCCCTATTAAGAATTACCAGCCCAGCGGCCATTGCCCAGTCATTAACCAGAGTGCCCTTTCTATCATTTGTGGGAGAGCCCCACGCCCGGTGTTTGGCGTTGAAATCCCCCGCTACCAGCACTTGCATGGGGCTCAACCTACGAACCACTCCACTCATTAAATTCAGCCATTGCTCAAGTTCAGCAACTGGCCGATTTGGGGAAAAGTAAGCCCCAAGGAGGGCAAAGTCATCCCATGTCACAGCCACGTAGCCCGGTCCCCTCTCTCTGACCGAGAGGGGATGGGAGAGGCTGGCTCTGACTGGTGCCAGGATGGCGACGGTTTCATCGTCATCTCTCACCCAGTTGCTGCGCTGGGGCACACAATACGGCTCTGAAATTACTAATAAATCCGATCGAAACTCCACTGCGTGCTGCATCAGGATGTCCTGTGCAGCAGCGCAGTGGTTGGTATTAGCCTGGAGAAAGTTGAGGGGCCTTCTGTCCATTAAGAAACTGTATCAACTATCTCCATGGCACTAGTGCCAGCCGCGTTTTCAGTCCTCCTAAACTTGGAGAAAAGTGATTTAGCTTTAACCGGCGGAGCACGGCAGCTTTTCCCACCCATGACATGTCCAGCAGGCAATTTCGCAGCCAGACACAAGGCGCATTTAGGCTCCCTGTCACAACCTGCAGCTTTATGGCCATCTTTGCCACACCTGTAGCACGCTTTGGTGCGGTCTACCTCCGCCGGGCATGCCTGGCGCGTATGGCCCACCGCCATGCATTTAAAGCATCGAAGTGGGAGGGCCTCCAGCAATTTAACCTGGGCGCAGCTCCACCCAACCATTAATTTTCCTGCTTCCACGAGGACCCTCGCTGCGGCAGTGGGACACTTGGTCATCACAACACCGAGTCCACCCGGGCCAATCCTGATCGGACCGACTTTTATGTGCTCCTTGGGGCACCCTCCTTTTTCCGCCATGATTTCTTGGATGTTATCACCTGTGACTGAATCGTCCAGACCGGAGATGCGTAGATCTACACGCTTTACCGGCCTGGAGACATTTGCGACGCCATCCAAGACCTCCCGGAGCCTCGCAGCCATTCGGTCTGCTATTTCCGCCCCAGTGGAACCCGGGATCTCGATCAAGCGGGCTCCAGTTTGGGTTATTTTCATATTCACCTGATCCAACCCAAGGTCCTTCAGTTTTATCGCCTGCTTTGCTTTGCTGATTACTTCCGCATAGTTAGTTCCCTTTTCCACCGCCTCTTGCGATATTGTTATTACCACCGCTGCGGATTGGGGTGATTTTATTTTCTTCTTTTTTGGCTTTTTCGGTTTCTTCGGTGCAGGGTTCGAATTCGCCGTTTTTGCTTTTGCCTGCACTGGAGGGGCTTGTTTTTTGGGCCTGAGTGGCTTTCCTCCTTTACCCACCGTATTCCATTCGGCTTCCTTCTCGGCGTCGGGGTTTGTAGTCTCCAGCACCTGCGCCTCAGAATTCCCAGCTTGACGTAATTTGCCAGCCGCAGCTGCCGCATATGAGTGATTAGCCTCTTGGTTTTTTGATGCCGCTGCAGTATTGACCGCTTTACGTTTATCCGCCTCAAGGAGGGGACGATGGTTTCGAGCCGGTAAAAGTCTATTATCCACCTCGAGGCCATCAATCTTGGCCTGAAACATGGCAGCTGATGCCTGTAAAGCGGTCCTTTGAACCTCATCCCAGAAATCAGCAGGCAGATTGAAAGGAATCTTTTCTCCAGCCCCCTCCAAGGTCTTTTTCTTCTCATTCCGTTTCAATTTGGCTACTTCCACACTCTTTTCCTCTGTGCGTTCCTTAAAAGCCTTCAACTCCTGCTGTAGGATTTCCACTTGCCTAGTCAGCCTCTCGTTGTTTTTCCTAAGACGCTTAACCTCCTCGTTGAGCTCTTGGTTGGAATTCTCATAGACCATATCTACGACCTTATTGCCCGCCTCACGGATTTTTTCCTTTATTTCGTTCTTAAGGGATTTGGCGCCATGGACCGCACTCCACATTTTGGTCATTTCCCTATTAACCGCTTCGGCAAGATCTACTGAGCTGGGTTCCAAAGGCGTCGAGTCCTCCATATTATTCTTCCGAAACTCCTGTGGCAACCCCTTTTCCAAGGACCGTTTGTCGGTGATCCTTTGTTCGGGGACCCTTCTTTTGCATCTTTCTTGGGCCCTCCAATTCCTCATCCTCTGAATTATCATACTCTTGGTCGACACTTTCTCCAAAGCCACGCTTCTTTGCGGGAGTCAGTCCGACATAGGAGCCTGACGTATTCAGTTTTCCCTCGGATCCTGTTTCCTTTAGTTTTCCCTTCCCCTTAGATTTCGCCTTACGGTTTGGTCCTTTCCTTCTGCTATTGGCGCTTACAACGCTAGTACTACTTTCGTCTCCGGCAGCACTGTCCAAATCCATCTCCGAATTAGTTGGGGGCTGAAGTTTGAAAAGCCCGTCATCCGATGCCGTCCTCGAGATTGGACGTCGAAAAACACCATCTGAAACCGACTCCGGCCTTTTAACCAACGAATGCATCCTACCAACATCTTCACTCGTGAAGCCTAACGACAAGCTTCCTCTACTCTCCGAGCCCGACCCACAACTTTCGCGAGCTCCTTCCGCATCCACAAATTTCTCCGACGCGGTCGAAAAACAACTCTCAACCGAGTTAACCCTTCTTTTCCCTTCCTTGCGCGGATCATCTGAGGGCGATGAATCGCCCTTCAGGAACTTCGAGCACGAAAGGTTTCCCAACGAGGAATTCGATCGGGTGCGAACACCCTCCGAATTCCCCAACAAACTTGATCCCGAATGGTCGGGTTTAGAATCGGCGCAGTTTTTCTTCGGACTCAGCGCTTTGTCCAACGAACATTTGCTGCTCCCCCCAGAATCCGTGGAGCATTTGCCAACCACCGAAGTGGTCGGGAGGGATTCTGTTTCCTTTCGGTCCCTACCCTCCTGAGGTACTAATAGTTCACATTTGTCCATTTCATGATTTTAATGCCTCTTTTTTGAGGGGATAGGCTCCCCTTGGTTTTTATAGTGGTGTCCTTCCACGCAGCCCCCACTAAAAGTGGCGGCCTCCAGCCCCGTACCACGTACGGGGTTCCGGCGCTCCTGTGACTTCGTCCGAAGACCACTGGGCCTACACAAGGCCCTCCACTCTCCGACCCGCACCGCCGCTGCTCGGAAACGTCCAAGACGCCGGCCGGGTCCCACCTCGCCAGACTATTCGCCGCCACTGCAACAGCAGTGGCGCCCAGGGTGCACCGCGTGGAGGTTGTCTGGCACGCACCCCAACCTAACCTAACCAACCTAACCTAACCTAACCTAACCTAACCTAACCTAACCTAACCTAACCAACCAACCTAACCTAACCTAACCTAACCTAACCTACCTAACCTAACCAACTAACCTAACCTAACCTAACCTAACCTAACCTAACCTACCTAACCTAACCTAACCTAACCTAACCTAACCTAACCTAACCTAACCTAACCTAACCTAACCTAACTAACCTAACCTAACCTAACCTAACCTAACCTACTACCTACTAACCTAACCTAACCTAACCTAACCACACCTAACCTAACCTAAACCAAACCAACCTAACCTAACCTAAACCTAACCTAACCTACCCTACCAACCTAACCTAACCTAACCTAACCTAACCTACCTAACCTAACCTAACCTAACTAACCTACCTAACCTAACCTAACCTAACCTAACCTACACCTAACCTAACCTAACCTACCTAACCTACACCTAACCACCTAACCTAACCTAACCACCTAACCTAACCTAACCTACACCTAACCTAACCTAACCTAACCTAACCTAACCTAACCTAACCTAACCTAACCTAACCTACACCTAACCTAACCTAACCTAACCTAACCAACCACCTAACCTAACCTAAC
>CALSUK010000025.1:32500-35000 GCA_943789525.1 Agriphila geniculea
CTAACCAGTCTGCTCCCGACCTCCGTAGAGAGCAGACGTGACCGGTCGCAGGTGGTCGCAGGTGGTCGCAGGTGGTCGCACCAGTCGAGGTGCTTGGTCGCGGGTGGTCGCGGGTGGTCGCGGGTGGTCGCACCAGGTCACCGGTCGCGGGTGGTCGCGGGTGGTCGCACCTGGTCGCGGGTGGTCGCACCTGGTCGCGGGTGGTCGCACCTGGTCGCAGGTCGCGGGTGGTCGCAGGTGGTCGCAGGTGGTCGCGGGTGGCATCTGGGCGGGCGCCGCCTTTGCCGGGTGGGCGCCGCCGTTGCTGGGCGAGCACCGCCTTCCTTGGGCCACAGCATCCGCTGACGGGCTGCTCCTGGATTGACACCGACGCCGCCGAGTGGGCGCCGCCTTCGCTGCTCTCAATGACTGAGGTCTGAGTGGACTGCTCTCTGATGAAACCACTGGCCCAAGATGTGCTTTACTAACTCTTGAGAAGCCACTTTGAACTATATGTGTTAAACTTGTGTGAAGTGACAACTACTCCCGTGTGCAAAGTGATAGTGCTGGTGTTTGTGCGTGTGCTGAATTGGATGCACCCCCTACTACAGTAAGTTTATTGACATTTGCACACATCTAAACAACCTAAACATTGACTAAATTAACGATGAACTCTGTGAAAAACGACATGGTGGACAATAATTCTAGCTCGGCATTAGTGCCGAACTCCCCTCTAGCCGAGACACACAACCCGACAACTAAACTGATTTCTAGAATAAAGACTTATATTGATACGCACACCACCGACATAGAAGCCATCCTTAAATCAAAACCTTCCCTCACTAGAGGCGGCAAAAAAGGTATCATTGATAACTGCACTTCACTCCGTGACATGATCAACGCGTTCCTTGGAGAATCACAAACCTCACAGCATGACCCAACTCACGCACATTCACATGCTGCTGGCACCTTGAACACCAACACTGAAGAGGCGCAGTCAGTTAAAGAAACCATCAGTGAAAGCATCCTTTCTGCTAAAGATAACATCTGCAAGGAAATCCGCGAGGAAATTCGTAATGAAATATCTAACCTCAGACTATATATACACGAAACCATTGAGACGGCCACCACCAACATCCCCTCAGCCAGCGCCCATCTTGTGGCTGCACAAGTACCTAAACTTCATCAACTGACAGAACCCGCACCCTCAACTCAACAACAAAAACCCAACGACAACTATTCGCAGAACACCACTTACTCAGCAGCACTGGGCCGACGTCCTCCCCAGCGGCATATGGAACCCTCTCAACCAGACAACACTAGGCTGAATAAAACCACCATCAAGCCAGCTCTCATTCTATCATATGCAAGGTACGAAGATGATGATGATGATCCTGAGGAGATAGCTAAACACGTGAACGATTCCCTCAAAGAATTCGGAAATCTGCTACAGTTCGACCGCCTTGGTTTTTCACCCGCCCAGGTGACACCCCTTTCCAAGAACAAAATTCGAGTCACATTTGATCATGAAGAACAACGAGACAAAATCTTGGAAATTATTAGCAACCAATTAGACAAAACCAAGAAGATTACGGCGGTTGAGAAAGCAAAATACCTTAAACCCATGGTAATCCTCAAAGGCATTCCCCAACACATCCCACGGAATGAGCTCGTAAATCTCATCCGTAAGCACAACCCATCCATCGCTGATAAGATCTCCAGTGAAGAAGACATCCGCCCTAAACTCGTGCGCAAAAACAGGAACCCAAGGCTGTACAACATGGTTTTCATTGTTTCTTCACATGTCTTCCACGAAATACTCCACATTAAGAAAATCAACATTGAGTATACACGAGTGCACGCGGATGAATTCTCACCATTTATCCAGTGTTTTAGATGCCAGGACTACGGACATACGCAGAAACAATGTAGTTCCCCAGATCCCTGTTGCGCCCACTGCTCAGGTGATGATCACTCTATAGAGAACTGCCCGGACAAAGATAACCCCTCGAAAGCCACGTGTTTTAGCTGCCATTACTACTCCCTTGCCGATGGCTCTACGGACACTAATCACCGATCAAACTCCCCTTTGTGCCCACGGCTTATAATGATGAAGAACCGCATCCACAGTCGGATTGACTACGGCTTCTAATAACATGTATATTATTTAAAAACTCGAAACACTTCTCTTATCTTTTATCCATATGTATGTTCAATTCATGTTTTAATAGACGGTCATTGGCCCTCACCCTCTGACCCTTATGACCCTTGCGTGACCCTACCTGCAGAGGCCGGGCGCGGGTCGCGGCTGACCGCGGGCACCGTCTTCTGCAAATATGTGTGCCGGTCGCGGGTGGTCGCGGGTCGCGCCTGGTCGCGGGTGGTCGCGGGTGGTCGCGGGTGGTCGCAGGTCGCACCCGGTCGCACCTGGTCGCAGGTGGTCGCGGGTCGCACCTGGTCGCGGGTGGTCGCGGGTGGTCGCGGGTCGCGCCTGGTCGCACCTGGTCGCAGGTGGTCGCAG
>CALSUK010000025.1:37500-57713 GCA_943789525.1 Agriphila geniculea
CTAACCTAACCTAACCTAACCTAACCTAACCTAACCTAACCTAACCTAACCTAACCTAACCTAACCTAACCTAACCTAACCTAACCTAACCTAACCTAACCTAACCTAACCTAACCTAACCTAACCTAACCTAACCTAACCTAACCTAACCTAACCTAACCTAACCTAACCTAACCTAACCTAACCTAACCTAACCTAACCTAACCTAACCTAACCTAACCTAACCTAACCTAACCTAACCTAACCTAACCTAACCTAACCTAACCTAACCTAACCTAACCTAACCTAACCTAACCTAACCTAACCTAACCTAACCTAACCTAACCTAACCTAACCTAACCTAACCTAACCTAACCTAACCTAACCTAACCTAACCTAACCTAACCTAACCTAACCTAACCTAACCTAACCTAACCTAACCTAACCTAACCTAACCTAACCTAACCTAACCTAACCTAACCTAACCTAACCTAACCTAACCTAACCTAACCTAACCTAACCTAACCTAACCTAACCTAACCTAACCTAACCTAACCTAACCTAACCTAACCTAACCTAACCTAACCTAACCTAACCTAACCTAACCTAACCTAACCTAACCTAACCTAACCTAACCTAACCTAACCTAACCTAACCTAACCTAACCTAACCTAACCTAACCTAACCTAACCTAACCTAACCTAACCTAACCTAACCTAACCTAACCTAACCTAACCTAACCTAACCTAACCTAACCTAACCTAACCTAACCTAACCTAACCTAACCTAACCTAACCTAACCTAACCTAACCTAACCTAACCTAACCTAACCTAACCTAACCTAACCTAACCTAACCTAACCTAACCTAACCTAACCTAACCTAACCTAACCTAACCTAACCTAACCTAACCTAACCTAACCTAACCTAACCTAACCTAACCTAACCTAACCTAACCTAACCTAACCTAACCTAACCTAACCTAACCTAACCTAACCTAACCTAACCTAACCTAACCTAACCTAACCTAACCTAACCTAACCTAACCTAACCTAACCTAACCTAACCTAACCTAACCTAACCTAACCTAACCTAACCTAACCTAACCTAACCTAACCTAACCTAACCTAACCTAACCTAACCTAACCTAACCTAACCTAACCTAACCTAACCTAACCTAACCTAACCTAACCTAACCTAACCTAACCTAACCTAACCTAACCTAACCTAACCTAACCTAACCTAACCTAACCTAACCTAACCTAACCTAACCTAACCTAACCTAACCTAACCTAACCTAACCTAACCTAACCTAACCTAACCTAACCTAACCTAACCTAACCTAACCTAACCTAACCTAACCTAACCTAACCTAACCTAACCTAACCTAACCTAACCTAACCTAACCTAACCTAACCTAACCTAACCTAACCTAACCTAACCTAACCTAACCTAACCTAACCTAACCTAACCTAACCTAACCTAACCTAACCTAACCTAACCTAACCTAACCTAACCTAACCTAACCTAACCTAACCTAACCTAACCTAACCTAACCTAACCTAACCTAACCTAACCTAACCTAACCTAACCTAACCTAACCTAACCTAACCTAACCTAACCTAACCTAACCTAACCTAACCTAACCTAACCTAACCTAACCTAACCTAACCTAACCTAACCTAACCTAACCTAACCTAACCTAACCTAACCTAACCTAACCTAACCTAACCTAACCTAACCTAACCTAACCTAACCTAACCTAACCTAACCTAACCTAACCTAACCTAACCTAACCTAACCTAACCTAACCTAACCTAACCTAACCTAACCTAACCTAACCTAACCTAACCTAACCTAACCTAACCTAACCTAACCTAACCTAACCTAACCTAACCTAACCTAACCTAACCTAACCTAACCTAACCTAACCTAACCTAACCTAACCTAACCTAACCTAACCTAACCTAACCTAACCTAACCTAACCTAACCTAACCTAACCTAACCTAACCTAACCTAACCTAACCTAACCTAACCTAACCTAACCTAACCTAACCTAACCTAACCTAACCTAACCTAACCTAACCTAACCTAACCTAACCTAACCTAACCTAACCTAACCTAACCTAACCTAACCTAACCTAACCTAACCTAACCTAACCTAACCTAACCTAACCTAACCTAACCTAACCTAACCTAACCTAACCTAACCTAACCTAACCTAACCTAACCTAACCTAACCTAACCTAACCTAACCTAACCTAACCTAACCTAACCTAACCTAACCTAACCTAACCTAACCTAACCTAACCTAACCTAACCTAACCTAACCTAACCTAACCTAACCTAACCTAACCTAACCTAACCTAACCTAACCTAACCTAACCTAACCTAACCTAACCTAACCTAACCTAACCTAACCTAACCTAACCTAACCTAACCTAACCTAACCTAACCTAACCTAACCTAACCTAACCTAACCTAACCTAACCTAACCTAACCTAACCTAACCTAACCTAACCTAACCTAACCTAACCTAACCTAACCTAACCTAACCTAACCTAACCTAACCTAACCTAACCTAACCTAACCTAACCTAACCTAACCTAACCTAACCTAACCTAACCTAACCTAACCTAACCTAACCTAACCTAACCTAACCTAACCTAACCTAACCTAACCTAACCTAACCTAACCTAACCTAACCTAACCTAACCTAACCTAACCTAACCTAACCTAACCTAACCTAACCTAACCTAACCTAACCTAACCTAACCTAACCTAACCTAACCTAACCTAACCTAACCTAACCTAACCTAACCTAACCTAACCTAACCTAACCTAACCTAACCTAACCTAACCTAACCTAACCTAACCTAACCTAACCTAACCTAACCTAACCTAACCTAACCTAACCTAACCTAACCTAACCTAACCTAACCTAACCTAACCTAACCTAACCTAACCTAACCTAACCTAACCTAACCTAACCTAACCTAACCTAACCTAACCTAACCTAACCTAACCTAACCTAACCTAACCTAACCTAACCTAACCTAACCTAACCTAACCTAACCTAACCTAACCTAACCTAACCTAACCTAACCTAACCTAACCTAACCTAACCTAACCTAACCTAACCTAACCTAACCTAACCTAACCTAACCTAACCTAACCTAACCTAACCTAACCTAACCTAACCTAACCTAACCTAACCTAACCTAACCTAACCTAACCTAACCTAACCTAACCTAACCTAACCTAACCTAACCTAACCTAACCTAACCTAACCTAACCTAACCTAACCTAACCTAACCTAACCTAACCTAACCTAACCTAACCTAACCTAACCTAACCTAACCTAACCTAACCTAACCTAACCTAACCTAACCTAACCTAACCTAACCTAACCTAACCTAACCTAACCTAACCTAACCTAACCTAACCTAACCTAACCTAACCTAACCTAACCTAACCTAACCTAACCTAACCTAACCTAACCTAACCTAACCTAACCTAACCTAACCTAACCTAACCTAACCTAACCTAACCTAACCTAACCTAACCTAACCTAACCTAACCTAACCTAACCTAACCTAACCTAACCTAACCTAACCTAACCTAACCTAACCTAACCTAACCTAACCTAACCTAACCTAACCTAACCTAACCTAACCTAACCTAACCTAACCTAACCTAACCTAACCTAACCTAACCTAACCTAACCTAACCTAACCTAACCTAACCTAACCTAACCTAACCTAACCTAACCTAACCTAACCTAACCTAACCTAACCTAACCTAACCTAACCTAACCTAACCTAACCTAACCTAACCTAACCTAACCTAACCTAACCTAACCTAACCTAACCTAACCTAACCTAACCTAACCTAACCTAACCTAACCTAACCTAACCTAACCTAACCTAACCTAACCTAACCTAACCTAACCTAACCTAACCTAACCTAACCTAACCTAACCTAACCTAACCTAACCTAACCTAACCTAACCTAACCTAACCTAACCTAACCTAACCTAACCTAACCTAACCTAACCTAACCTAACCTAACCTAACCTAACCTAACCTAACCTAACCTAACCTAACCTAACCTAACCTAACCTAACCTAACCTAACCTAACCTAACCTAACCTAACCTAACCTAACCTAACCTAACCTAACCTAACCTAACCTAACCTAACCTAACCTAACCTAACCTAACCTAACCTAACCTAACCTAACCTAACCTAACCTAACCTAACCTAACCTAACCTAACCTTTTTTTTTTTTTTTTTTTTTTTTTTTTTTTTTTTTTTTGTATGCCGAGGAAAAACGCATTTACGCGCTTCCCTTCCCGCTGGTGATCGGGAAGGGGGCATGTGGGACTCGCCAGGAGGGGACCGCAACATTCAACGTTGCGGCTCCCTCCACGACTGCCTCCCGTAATTCCACCAGGTCAAAGCCCGATGGAATCCCAGGAGGAGGGAATACCCACTAAAAAACCCCGGCACCTGCCCTCTCGCCACCGATCGGTCATACGGGGGTCCATGGGTGGTAATCACCCCAATTGACCCGGTGGCTCGCCCGGCTACCCAGGCCCCTCGCGGTTGGGAGATGGCCGGGCAAGTTTGGCCATCTCCCCAGACGGTCGGGACCGTGCAATGCCGGTGATGGGTCACCACCCATCACCTGCGTGGTCCCTGTTAAAGCGGAATGAGGTGCGCAAAGCGCCTCCTCCTTACGCCCACCCGCCTGCGTCGGAGCCGGTTCGCATGAGCCTCCTCTTCGCGAACCCGCTCCGATGCCTCCTTCTGGAGGATAACTTCCTCACAGAAGGAGACTACCGCTTCCCAGGATCTCTCGGTGGCCAACATGGCGCGTACCACGCTGGGCAGCGAGAGATCCCCCCCCACCACAGTGACCAGATTACCGCGCTGCGGAGCCCAGGCAGGACACACCTCAAGGGTGTGCTGTGCACTGTCCTCCGCATCGCCGCACTCATAGCACTGTGGGGACGCCTCCTTTCCAATCCGGCACAGATACTTTCCGAAGCACCCGTGCCCGGAAAGTATCTGTGCTAGCCTGAAGGTAAGCGCCCCATGCTTTCGGGAGCACCACTCCTGCAACAGGGGACGGATCGCCTCCAGTGTTCTGGTCCCATATCGCTCCCGTTCCATGCACTCCTGCCACACCTCCATTTTAACCTCTTCGGCCATTTGTCGCAGGGCTAAAACTTCCTCTAGGGCGGGACGTTCACCCCTCTCCAGTGCCATCCGGCGATCCCTGTACACCTCCCTGAGCACCTGGGCTTCTAACTCCCAGGGAGGTGTACCGGCGATTGCGCAAGCTGCCGCACCCGCAACTGTTCTGTAGCCCCGGATAATGCGGAGCGCCGTGGCCCTCTGCGCCCGTCGGAGCAACCTCTTATTGTGATCGTTGAGTCGATCTGCCCACACCGGCGCGCCGTACATAGCCATACTACGCAGCACGCCGGAAAACAACTTTCTACACTTGTCTCCCGGGCCCCCAATGTTGGGAAGTATGCGCCCAAGGGAGTTTGCAGTCTTTGTGAGTTTTGGGGCTAGCTGACGGAAGTGCTCCTCAAACTTCCACCTTCCGTCTAAAACTAGCCCCAAATATTTAATTGAGGGACGCAGTTGAATCACGGCGTCGTCCACCGTTATAAATGTCCCCGCTGGTGGGCCCCTCCTTGGGCCGTGGAAGCAGGTGGCTTCCGTCTTTTCAATGGCCACATTCAGCCCCAGTTCCCTTATTCTTCCAATTACCAAGGAGGTTCCCACACTAGCTAGGCGTTTTGCATCGTGGAGAGTCTCGCCCCGGGCAACCACCAACGTATCGTCTGCGTAACACAAGACATTCATCTTGGGCAAGAGTATCCCACGCAAGACCCAATCGTAGCCGATGTTCCACAGGAGTGGCCCTAGGACCGACCCCTGTGGAACACCGCATACCATCTCTCTAGCGACCATGCCTCTCTCGCCAGAGGGGTAGACAACTTCTCTGCCTTCCAGGTAGCTTCCTATCATTTTTATCAAATAGGGGGGTAGACCATGATACTGTAGCCCATCCCTAATGACCCCAAACGGAAGCGAATTGAAGGCGTTCCTTATGTCTAAAGAGACCGCTATTGCCACTTCCCCTCGCTCTATGGCCCTCTCTGTTATGTCCCTAAGGGCCTGTATGGCATCTATGGTCGACCGTTGTCTCCGGAAGCCATACTGGTTTTCGGCTAGGTTAGGGCCCACCGTTTCCATGTGTTGCACGATCCTGTCGGCGAGAATCCGCTCCAACATTTTTGCTACCTCGTCGAGCAACACAACGGGACGGTAGGCCGACGGTGAGTCTAGCGGTCGACCCTCCTTTAGGAGAAGACAAAGGCGCCCTCGTTTCCAAGCCTTGGGGAACTCTCCCGCTTCTATACAGTCGCTGAAAAGCTCCCGGAGAGATTCCCCAAGGTGTTTTAGCGCTACGGGCAGCACCCTCCCAGGGATGCCATCAGGGCCCGGTGCTTTCTTCTTTGATTGGAGCCTCTCTATTACCCCTTCCATCTCCGCCTCCGTTACCCGATAAAATCCTGATTCCTCTTCCGACGGTCTTTGTGGGCCGAACAAGGGTGCCACCAGCGGCGAGAAGCCAGGAAATAGGCTAGTCACCACCCTTGAGAGGACTTCTGGCTCCATGGAGGCCATAGGAGGCGCTTGATGGCGGAGTTTGTTCCTTACCATCTTAAATGGGCG
Source organism: Agriphila geniculea (assembly GCA_943789525.1). Lineage (NCBI taxonomy): Eukaryota > Metazoa > Arthropoda > Insecta > Lepidoptera > Crambidae > Agriphila > Agriphila geniculea. The sequence goes on from CALSUK010000025.1 coordinate 44,237, forward strand.
ACCCCATGGATCCCTGTCCAGACTAGCCAGAAAATCCTCCCAAGCCTGATCCTTCGCTTTAGCTATTCCCACTTGAAAGGCCTTCTTGGCATCTTTGTAGGCCGTCAGAAGTCTCCGTATCATCCCTGGCCTTCTCCTGCGTCTGCGCCTGCCTCTCTGTAAGGCACGTCTGGCCCTTAAGCTGGCTGCCCTTAGGACCTCAAGCTCCGCCGTCCACCAATATACTTGCGATTTCTCGGGAGGGCCGTGGACCCTGGGCATAGCCGCATCGCATATCGCTGTAAGGGAGCGAGTAAATTCCCTAACACGCTGCTCAATGCTCCCTTCCGTTCGACGGGCTTCGCTGCACCAGGCCTCCACAATCGCAGCCTCCTCTGCCAACTCCTTGTTAAGTTTCGTAATTGCCCATCTTGGAAAATAGGAGTTTGCTGGACGTGGGTTTACCGCAGATAACCCTGCCCTTGGTAAGACGTTGAACCGAATATACCTGTGGTCCGACAGGGATTCGGGTTCCACTAGGACCCTCCAGTTTCTCACCCTGTCGGCCAAGGCAGGAGTCGCGAAGGTCAGATCGACCCTTGATCCCCGGACCCCCCGGACACAGGTGGGTGTGGTGCCCCTGTTAAGAATGACCAGCCCAGCAGACATTGCCCAATTGTTTACCATTGTGCCTTTTCTATCAATGGTGGGAGAGCCCCACGCTGAATGTTTGGCATTAAAATCCCCTGCCACAAGCACCTGCATGGGACTCAACCGCCGAACCACTCCGCTCATTACATTCAGCCATTGTGCCAAATCGGCCAACGGCCGGTTGGGGGAGAAGTAGGCGCCGACCAGGGCAAAATCTCCCCAGGCCACAGCCACATAGCCCGGTCCCCTCTCTCTAACCGAGAGGGGAGGGGAGAGGGTGGCCCTAACCGGCGCCAGAATAGCGACGGTGTCCTCGTCGTCTCCTACCCAATTGTCGCGCTGGGGCACACAATACGGCTCGGAGATCACTAGTAGATCCGATCTAAACTCCACTGCGTACTGCATCAGGAGATCCTGTGCAGCAGCGCAGTGGTTAGTATTTGCCTGTAAAAAGTTAAGGTCCCTATTGTCCATTAAGAGGCAATTTCGACTATCTCCATGGCATCTCTACCATTCCCGCTTCCTGCCTCCTTAAACCTGGTTGGCACTTTAACCTTGACAGGCGGAGCTCGACAGTTTTTCCCCCCCATCACATGACCTGCAGGCAGTTTTGCTGCAAGACACAAGGCGCAATTAGGGTCACTGACACATGTTGCAGCTCGGTGCCCTTCCTTGCCACACCTGTAGCAGACTTTTGAGCGGTCTATATCCGCCTTACAAACCTGGCGCGTATGTCCCGCCGCCATACATCTATAGCAGCGGAGCGGAAGGGCCTCCAGCAGTTTGACCTGCGCGCAACTCCACCCCACCATTATTTTCCCGGCTTCAACTAACACCTTCGCTGCGGCGGTGGGACATTTCGTCATTACCATTCCGAGACCGCCCGGACCAGCCCTGATGGGTCCCACCTTAATGTGCTCCTTAGGGCACCCACCTTTTACCGCCATGGTTTCCTGGATAACCTCCACCGTAACCGAGTCATCCAGCCCGGAAATGCGCACATCTACGCACTTCACGGGTCTGGAGACTTTAGCAAATCCCTCCAGTGCACCCCGAAGTTTGTCCGCCATCAGGTCAGCTTTTGCAGCTCCGTCCGAGCCTGGAATCTCAATTAAGCGAGCCCCTGTTTGAGTGATCTTGAAGTTAATTTTATCCAACCCCATATCCTCCAACTTTACCGCCTGCCTGGCCTTATTGATTGCCTCTGCATACGTAGCACCCTTTTCCAGCTGTTCCGTTGGAATTGTTATTACCAACGCTGCCGTTTTAGGAGTTGTTATCTTCTTGTTTTTCGGCTTTCTCTGTGCCTTCTTTGGCTTTTCCGTATTGGCATTTGGCTGCGCTTTAGGAGTTTGCTTTTTCTCCTTTCGCGGTTTCCCCCCCTTCCCAGCAATTTGCCAATCCGTCTCCTTCGCAGTGTTTGGAATTGGTACTCCCGGAGACTGCGTCTCCGCTTCCCTAGCCGGTCGAGGATTTGCCCCCGCAGCTTCAGCATATGAGGAACGCATCCCAGGCCCTCTCGGCGTCGCTGCGGTATGATTGGCCCTCCTTTTATCCGCTTCGAGAGGGGGACGGTGGATTGGGGCAGGCGGGATCCTTCCATCCACCTCTAAGCCATCAAACCTAGCCTGAAACACAGACTGTGCTGCCGCAATAGCAGCTTTCCTAGCCTCCTCCAAATAAAGTTCAGACATCTCAGCGAATGTTCTCTCATCCGCCCCTGCATTAGTCCGATTCTTTTCAGCTCTTTTAAGCTTTGCTAGCTCCGCATTCGTTTCTTGTGCCGCTTCTTTAAAAGCCTTCAATTCCCGTGTTAAGTGCCCCAGCTGGTTTGACAGTTTTTGGTTTTCCGCCGTCAAACGTCTTACCTCCTCGCCAAGCGACTGACTCTCGCTTTGATGAACCATTTCCATTACCTTATTGGCCACCCTCCGAATTTCTTTCTTCACGTCATTTTTTATAAACTTAGCCCCATGAACTGCGGTCCATAGTCCAGTCAATTCTGAGTTAACCGCCTTACTCAGATCCTCACCCGAACTGTTTCCCTTCGAAATCTCCCCCCTTTGAGTATCCTTCATAAACTCCTTGGGTGACCCTCTATTCGATCCCTTCTTATTCGGTGACCCTTTCTTTTGGAGCTTTCTGCGATCCTCAGACTCCGCATATGATGACGCATCAAATTCTCTGTCCTCATCTTCTTCGTACAAACGCTTCTTGGCAGATCCCACTCCTTTGTGAGTACCTACTCCCTTCAACTGTTTCTTTTCCCCTGCTTTACCTGTGTTTTGTTCTTCAGGGGTTTCTGTACCGTTCTGAGTGTCTACCTCCATATCTATCAACTTCCCTTTAGCTCTCTTCTTACGGTTTGGTCCCTTTCTTTTACCGTTGGCAGGAGCCACGATAGTACTGCCTTCGCTTTGCGCAGAACCATCCGCATCCCCATCAGCATCCCCGTCAGTAATTGATGAAGGGTGCTTAAAAACACCATCTGAGACCGACTCCGGCCTTTTGACCAACGAATGCATCCTATCAACAACTGCATTCGTGAAGCCTAACGACACGCTTCCTCTACTCTCCGAGCCCGACCCACAGCTTTCGCGAGCTCCTTCCGCATCCACTAACTTCTCCGACGCGGTCGAAAAAGAACTCTCAACAGAGTTACCCCTTCTTTTCCCTTCCTTGCGCGGATCATCTGAGGGCGATGAATCGCCCTTCAGGAACTTCGAGCACGAAGGGTTTCCCAACGAGGAATTCGATCGAGTGCGAACACCCTCCGAGTTCCCCAACAAACTTGATCCCGAATGGTCGGGTTTAGAATCGGCGCAGTTTTTCTTCGGACTCAGCGCTTTGTCCAACGAACATTTGCTGCTCCCCCCAGAATCCGTGGAGCATTTGCCAACCACCGAAGTGGCCGGGAGGGATTCTGTTTCCTTACGGTCCCTACCCTCCTGAGGTAATACTTGTTTACAACTGTCCATTACATGTTTTTTAGTGCCTCTTTTAGAGGGGGTAGGCTCCCCTTGGTTTTTATAGTGGTTTCCTTCCACGCGGCCCCCACTAAAAGTGGCGGCCTCCAGCCCCGCACCACGTACGGGGTTCCGGCGCTCCTGACACTACGTCCGAAGACCGCTGGGCCTACAAAAGGCCCCCACCCTTCGACCCGCACCGCCGCTGCTCGGAAACGTCCAAGACGCCGGCCGGGTCCCACCTCGCCAGACTATTCGCCGCCACTGCAAAAGCAGTGGCGCCCAGGGTGCACCGCGTGGAGGTTGTCTGGCACGCACCCCAACCTAACCTAACCTAACCTAACCTAACCTAACCTAACCTAACCTAACCTAACCTAACCTAACCTAACCTAACCTAACCTAACCTAACCTAACCTAACCTAACCTAACCTAACCTAACCTAACCTAACCTAACCTAACCTAACCTAACCTAACCTAACCTAACCTAACCTAACCTAACCTAACCTAACCTAACCTAACCTAACCTAACCTAACCTAACCTAACCTAACCTAACCTAACCTAACCTAACCTAACCTAACCTAACCTAACCTAACCTAACCTAACCTAACCTAACCTAACCTAACCTAACCTAACCTAACCTAACCTAACCTAACCTAACCTAACCTAACCTAACCTAACCTAACCTAACCTAACCTAACCTAACCTAACCTAACCTAACCTAACCTAACCTAACCTAACCTAACCTAACCTAACCTAACCTAACCTAACCTAACCTAACCTAACCTAACCTAACCTAACCTAACCTAACCTAACCTAACCTAACCTAACCTAACCTAACCTAACCTAACCTAACCTAACCTAACCTAACCTAACCTAACCTAACCTAACCTAACCTAACCTAACCTAACCTAACCTAACCTAACCTAACCTAACCTAACCTAACCTAACCTAACCTAACCTAACCTAACCTAACCTAACCTAACCTAACCTAACCTAACCTAACCTAACCTAACCTAACCTAACCTAACCTAACCTAACCTAACCTAACCTAACCTAACCTAACCTAACCTAACCTACCTAACCTAACCTAACCTAACCTAACCTAACCTAACCTAACCTAACCTAACCTAACCTAACCTAACCTAACCTAACCTAACCTAACCTAACCTAACCTAACCTAACCTAACCTAACCTAACCTAACCTAACCTAACCTAACCTAACCTAACCTAACCTAACCTAACCTAACCTAACCTAACCTAACCTAACCTAACCTAACCTAACCTAACCTAACCTAACCTAACCTAACCTAACCTAACCTAACCTAACCTAACCTAACCTAACCTAACCTAACCTAACCTAACCTAACCTAACCTGACCTAACCTAACCTAACCTAACCTAACCTAACCTAACCTAACCTAACCTAACCTAACCTAACCTAACCTAACCTAACCTAACCTAACCTAACCTAACCTAACCTAACCTAACCTAACCTAACCTAACCTAACCTAACCTAACCTAACCTAACCTAACCTAACCTAACCTAACCTAACCTAACCTAACCTAACCTAACCTAACCTAACCTAACCTAACCTAACCTAACCTAACCTAACCTAACCTAACCTAACCTAACCTAACCTAACCTAACCTAACCTAACCTAACCTAACCTAACCTAACCTAACCTAACCTAACCTAACCTAACCTAACCTAACCTAACCTAACCTAACCTAACCTAACCTAACCTAACCTAACCTAACCTAACCTAACCTAACCTAACCTAACCTAACCTAACCTAACCTAACCTAACCTAACCTAACCTAACCTAACCTAACCTAACCTAACCTAACCTAACCTAACCTAACCTAACCTAACCTAACCTAACCTAACCTAACCTAACCTAACCTAACCTAACCTAACCTAACCTAACCTAACCTAACCTAACCTAACCTAACCTAACCTAACCTAACCTAACCTAACCTAACCTAACCTAACCTAACCTAACCTAACCTAACCTAACCTAACCTAACCTAACCTAACCTAACCTAACCTAACCTAACCTAACCTAACCTAACCTAACCTAACCTAACCTAACCTAACCTAACCTAACCTAACCTAACCTAACCTAACCTAACCTAACCTAACCTAACCTAACCTAACCTAACCTAACCTAACCTAACCTAACCTAACCTAACCTAACCTAACCTAACCTAACCTAACCTAACCTAACCTAACCTAACCTAACCTAACCTAACCTAACCTAACCTAACCTAACCTAACCTAACCTAACCTAACCTAACCTAACCTAACCTAACCTAACCTAACCTAACCTAACCTAACCTAACCTAACCTAACCTAACCTAACCTAACCTAACCTAACCTAACCTAACCTAACCTAACCTAACCTAACCTAACCTAACCTAACCTAACCTAACCTAACCTAACCTAACCTAACCTAACCTAACCTAACCTAACCTAACCTAACCTAACCTAACCTAACCTAACCTAACCTAACCTAACCTAACCTAACCTAACCTAACCTAACCTAACCTAACCTAACCTAACCTAACCTAACCTAACCTAACCTAACCTAACCTAACCTAACCTAACCTAACCTAACCTAACCTAACCTAACCTAACCTAACCTAACCTAACCTAACCTAACCTAACCTAACCTAACCTAACCTAACCTAACCTAACCTAACCTAACCTAACCTAACCTAACCTAACCTAACCTAACCTAACCTAACCTAACCTAACCTAACCTAACCTAACCTAACCTAACCTAACCTAACCTAACCTAACCTAACCTAACCTAACCTAACCTAACCTAACCTAACCTAACCTAACCTAACCTAACCTAACCTAACCTAACCTAACCTAACCTAACCTAACCTAACCTAACCTAACCTAACCTAACCTAACCTAACCTAACCTAACCTAACCTAACCTAACCTAACCTAACCTAACCTAACCTAACCTAACCTAACCTAACCTAACCTAACCTAACCTAACCTAACCTAACCTAACCTAACCTAACCTAACCTAACCTAACCTAACCTAACCTAACCTAACCTAACCTAACCTAACCTAACCTAACCTAACCTAACCTAACCTAACCTAACCTAACCTAACCTAACCTAACCTAACCTAACCTAACCTAACCTAACCTAACCTAACCTAACCTAACCTAACCTAACCTAACCTAACCTAACCTAACCTAACCTAACCTAACCTAACCTAACCTAACCTAACCTAACCTAACCTAACCTAACCTAACCTAACCTAACCTAACCTAACCTAACCTAACCTAACCTAACCTAACCTAACCTAACCTAACCTAACCTAACCTAACCTAACCTAACCTAACCTAACCTAACCTAACCTAACCTAACCTAACCTAACCTAACCTAACCTAACCTAACCTAACCTAACCTAACCTAACCTAACCTAACCTAACCTAACCTAACCTAACCTAACCTAACCTAACCTAACCTAACCTAACCTAACCTAACCTAACCTAACCTAACCTAACCTAACCTAACCTAACCTAACCTAACCTAACCTAACCTAACCTAACCTAACCTAACCTAACCTAACCTAACCTAACCTAACCTAACCTAACCTAACCTAACCTAACCTAACCTAACCTAACCTAACCTAACCTAACCTAACCTAACCTAACCTAACCTAACCTAACCTAACCTAACCTAACCTAACCTAACCTAACCTAACCTAACCTAACCTAACCTAACCTAACCTAACCTAACCTAACCTAACCTAACCTAACCTAACCTAACCTAACCTAACCTAACCTAACCTAACCTAACCTAACCTAACCTAACCTAACCTAACCTAACCTAACCTAACCTAACCTAACCTAACCTAACCTAACCTAACCTAACCTAACCTAACCTAACCTAACCTAACCTAACCTAACCTAACCTAACCTAACCTAACCTAACCTAACCTAACCTAACCTAACCTAACCTAACCTAACCTAACCTAACCTAACCTAACCTAACCTAACCTAACCTAACCTAACCTAACCTAACCTAACCTAACCTAACCTAACCTAACCTAACCTAACCTAACCTAACCTAACCTAACCTAACCTAACCTAACCTAACCTAACCTAACCTAACCTAACCTAACCTAACCTAACCTAACCTAACCTAACCTAACCTAACCTAACCTAACCTAACCTAACCTAACCTAACCTAACCTAACCTAACCTAACCTAACCTAACCTAACCTAACCTAACCTAACCTAACCTAACCTAACCTAACCTAACCTAACCTAACCTAACCTAACCTAACCTAACCTAACCTAACCTAACCTAACCTAACCTAACCTAACCTAACCTAACCTAACCTAACCTAACCTAACCTAACCTAACCTAACCTAACCTAACCTAACCTAACCTAACCTAACCTAACCTAACCTAACCTAACCTAACCTAACCTAACCTAACCTAACCTAACCTAACCTAACCTAACCTAACCTAACCTAACCTAACCTAACCTAACCTAACCTAACCTAACCTAACCTAACCTAACCTAACCTAACCTAACCTAACCTAACCTAACCTAACCTAACCTAACCTAACCTAACCTAACCTAACCTAACCTAACCTAACCTAACCTAACCTAACCTAACCTAACCTAACCTAACCTAACCTAACCTAACCTAACCTAACCTAACCTAACCTAACCTAACCTAACCTAACCTAACCTAACCTAACCTAACCTAACCTAACCTAACCTAACCTAACCTAACCTAACCTAACCTAACCTAACCTAACCTAACCTAACCTAACCTAACCTAACCTAACCTAACCTAACCTAACCTAACCTAACCTAACCTAACCTAACCTAACCTAACCTAACCTAACCTAACCTAACCTAACCTAACCTAACCTAACCTAACCTAACCTAACCTAACCTAACCTAACCTAACCTAACCTAACCTAACCTAACCTAACCTAACCTAACCTAACCTAACCTAACCTAACCTAACCTAACCTAACCTAACCTAACCTAACCTAACCTAACCTAACCTAACCTAACCTAACCTAACCTAACCTAACCTAACCTAACCTAACCTAACCTAACCTAACCTAACCTAACCTAACCTAACCTAACCTAACCTAACCTAACCTAACCTAACCTAACCTAACCTAACCTAACCTAACCTAACCTAACCTAACCTAACCTAACCTAACCTAACCTAACCTAACCTAACCTAACCTAACCTAACCTAACCTAACCTAACCTAACCTAACCTAACCTAACCTAACCTAACCTAACCTAACCTAACCTAACCTAACCTAACCTAACCTAACCTAACCTAACCTAACCTAACCTAACCTAACCTAACCTAACCTAACCTAACCTAACCTAACCTAACCTAACCTAACCTAACCTAACCTAACCTAACCTAACCTAACCTAACCTAACCTAACCTAACCTAACCTAACCTAACCTAACCTAACCTAACCTAACCTAACCTAACCTAACCTAACCTAACCTAACCTAACCTAACCTAACCTAACCTAACCTAACCTAACCTAACCTAACCTAACCTAACCTAACCTAACCTAACCTAACCTAACCTAACCTAACCTAACCTAACCTAACCTAACCTAACCTAACCTAACCTAACCTAACCTAACCTAACCTAACCTAACCTAACCTAACCTAACCTAACCTAACCTAACCTAACCTAACCTAACCTAACCTAACCTAACCTAACCTAACCTAACCTAACCTAACCTAACCTAACCTAACCTAACCTAACCTAACCTAACCTAACCTAACCTAACCTAACCTAACCTAACCTAACCTAACCTAACCTAACCTAACCTAACCTAACCTAACCTAACCTAACCTAACCTAACCTAACCTAACCTAACCTAACCTAACCTAACCTAACCTAACCTAACCTAACCTAACCTAACCTAACCTAACCTAACCTAACCTAACCTAACCTAACCTAACCTAACCTAACCTAACCTAACCTAACCTAACCTAACCTAACCTAACCTAACCTAACCTAACCTAACCTAACCTAACCTAACCTAACCTAACCTAACCTAACCTAACCTAACCTAACCTAACCTAACCTAACCTAACCTAACCTAACCTAACCTAACCTAACCTAACCTAACCTAACCTAACCTAACCTAACCTAACCTAACCTAACCTAACCTAACCTAACCTAACCTAACCTAACCTAACCTAACCTAACCTAACCTAACCTAACCTAACCTAACCTAACCTAACCTAACCTAACCTAACCTAACCTAACCTAACCTAACCTAACCTAACCTAACCTAACCTAACCTAACCTAACCTAACCTAACCTAACCTAACCTAACCTAACCTAACCTAACCTAACCTAACCTAACCTAACCTAACCTAACCTAACCTAACCTAACCTAACCTAACCTAACCTAACCTAACCTAACCTAACCTAACCTAACCTAACCTAACCTAACCTAACCTAACCTAACCTAACCTAACCTAACCTAACCTAACCTAACCTAACCTAACCTAACCTAACCTAACCTAACCTAACCTAACCTAACCTAACCTAACCTAACCTAACCTAACCTAACCTAACCTAACCTAACCTAACCTAACCTAACCTAACCTAACCTAACCTAACCTAACCTAACCTAACCTAACCTAACCTAACCTAACCTAACCTAACCTAACCTAACCTAACCTAACCTAACCTAACCTAACCTAACCTAACCTAACCTAACCTAACCTAACCTAACCTAACCTAACCTAACCTAACCTAACCTAACCTAACCTAACCTAACCTAACCTAACCTAACCTAACCTAACCTAACCTAACCTAACCTAACCTAACCTAACCTAACCTAACCTAACCTAACCTAACCTAACCTAACCTAACCTAACCTAACCTAACCTAACCTAACCTAACCTAACCTAACCTAACCTAACCTAACCTAACCTAACCTAACCTAACCTAACCTAACCTAACCTAACCTAACCTAACCTAACCTAACCTAACCTAACCTAACCTAACCTAACCTAACCTAACCTAACCTAACCTAACCTAACCTAACCTAACCTAACCTAACCTAACCTAACCTAACCTAACCTAACCTAACCTAACCTAACCTAACCTAACCTAACCTAACCTAACCTAACCTAACCTAACCTAACCTAACCTAACCTAACCTAACCTAACCTAACCTAACCTAACCTAACCTAACCTAACCTAACCTAACCTAACCTAACCTAACCTAACCTAACCTAACCTAACCTAACCTAACCTAACCTAACCTAACCTAACCTAACCTAACCTAACCTAACCTAACCTAACCTAACCTAACCTAACCTAACCTAACCTAACCTAACCTAACCTAACCTAACCTAACCTAACCTAACCTAACCTAACCTAACCTAACCTAACCTAACCTAACCTAACCTAACCTAACCTAACCTAACCTAACCTAACCTAACCTAACCTAACCTAACCTAACCTAACCTAACCTAACCTAACCTAACCTAACCTAACCTAACCTAACCTAACCTAACCTAACCTAACCTAACCTAACCTAACCTAACCTAACCTAACCTAACCTAACCTAACCTAACCTAACCTAACCTAACCTAACCTAACCTAACCTAACCTAACCTAACCTAACCTAACCTAACCTAACCTAACCTAACCTAACCTAACCTAACCTAACCTAACCTAACCTAACCTAACCTAACCTAACCTAACCTAACCTAACCTAACCTAACCTAACCTAACCTAACCTAACCTAACCTAACCTAACCTAACCTAACCTAACCTAACCTAACCTAACCTAACCTAACCTAACCTAACCTAACCTAACCTAACCTAACCTAACCTAACCTAACCTAACCTAACCTAACCTAACCTAACCTAACCTAACCTAACCTAACCTAACCTAACCTAACCTAACCTAACCTAACCTAACCTAACCTAACCTAACCTAACCTAACCTAACCTAACCTAACCTAACCTAACCTAACCTAACCTAACCTAACCTAACCTAACCTAACCTAACCTAACCTAACCTAACCTAACCTAACCTAACCTAACCTAACCTAACCTAACCTAACCTAACCTAACCTAACCTAACCTAACCTAACCTAACCTAACCTAACCTAACCTAACCTAACCTAACCTAACCTAACCTAACCTAACCTAACCTAACCTAACCTAACCTAACCTAACCTAACCTAACCTAACCTAACCTAACCTAACCTAACCTAACCTAACCTAACCTAACCTAACCTAACCTAACCTAACCTAACCTAACCTAACCTAACCTAACCTAACCTAACCTAACCTAACCTAACCTAACCTAACCTAACCTAACCTAACCTAACCTAACCTAACCTAACCTAACCTAACCTAACCTAACCTAACCTAACCTAACCTAACCTAACCTAACCTAACCTAACCTAACCTAACCTAACCTAACCTAACCTAACCTAACCTAACCTAACCTAACCTAACCTAACCTAACCTAACCTAACCTAACCTAACCTAACCTAACCTAACCTAACCTAACCTAACCTAACCTAACCTAACCTAACCTAACCTAACCTAACCTAACCTAACCTAACCTAACCTAACCTAACCTAACCTAACCTAACCTAACCTAACCTAACCTAACCTAACCTAACCTAACCTAACCTAACCTAACCTAACCTAACCTAACCTAACCTAACCTAACCTAACCTAACCTAACCTAACCTAACCTAACCTAACCTAACCTAACCTAACCTAACCTAACCTAACCTAACCTAACCTAACCTAACCTAACCTAACCTAACCTAACCTAACCTAACCTAACCTAACCTAACCTAACCTAACCTAACCTAACCTAACCTAACCTAACCTAACCTAACCTAACCTAACCTAACCTAACCTAACCTAACCTAACCTAACCTAACCTAACCTAACCTAACCTAACCTAACCTAACCTAACCTAACCTAACCTAACCTAACCTAACCTAACCTAACCTAACCTAACCTAACCTAACCTAACCTAACCTAACCTAACCTAACCTAACCTAACCTAACCTAACCTAACCTAACCTAACCTAACCTAACCTAACCTAACCTAACCTAACCTAACCTAACCTAACCTAACCTAACCTAACCTAACCTAACCTAACCTAACCTAACCTAACCTAACCTAACCTAACCTAACCTAACCTAACCTAACCTAACCTAACCTAACCTAACCTAACCTAACCTAACCTAACCTAACCTAACCTAACCTAACCTAACCTAACCTAACCTAACCTAACCTAACCTAACCTAACCTAACCTAACCTAACCTAACCTAACCTAACCTAACCTAACCTAACCTAACCTAACCTAACCTAACCTAACCTAACCTAACCTAACCTAACCTAACCTAACCTAACCTAACCTAACCTAACCTAACCTAACCTAACCTAACCTAACCTAACCTAACCTAACCTAACCTAACCTAACCTAACCTAACCTAACCTAACCTAACCTAACCTAACCTAACCTAACCTAACCTAACCTAACCTAACCTAACCTAACCTAACCTAACCTAACCTAACCTAACCTAACCTAACCTAACCTAACCTAACCTAACCTAACCTAACCTAACCTAACCTAACCTAACCTAACCTAACCTAACCTAACCTAACCTAACCTAACCTAACCTAACCTAACCTAACCTAACCTAACCTAACCTAACCTAACCTAACCTAACCTAACCTAACCTAACCTAACCTAACCTAACCTAACCTAACCTAACCTAACCTAACCTAACCTAACCTAACCTAACCTAACCTAACCTAACCTAACCTAACCTAACCTAACCTA
>CALSUK010000027.1:0-33021 GCA_943789525.1 Agriphila geniculea
GCTGAACAGGACACTGATGATAATGACGATGATGCAAAAATCTCTGCAAATTGTACTTCTACTGCAGCTAATAACACTGTGAGTTACTCATAATCATAACATTAGGTACTCAGTTTGATAACAAAACGTACTTAAAAATTTGACAAATTGTAACGACCATTTAACATGTTTCTCTTCGAAAGATGTTTCTGTTCCAATAGAGATTTTCTCTTGACAAGTTTACAATATTGTAGAATTGTAATACAATTCTGACAAGCGGCCTCACCCTTTTTTGGTGCTCACTAAAATTTTTATTTTGTAGCTGAGTTTGGTAGGTACTTTATGTTTGTGATATGGACCAAAAGGACTGGCTTGAAAAATAGACGGGCGCTCTATCCTCGCTAGCGTTGCTGGCTTGGCTTGAAAAATTGTTTAGACAAGGCCAATACCAAGCCCATTGCTGTGACTGGCAGCCAGCGATGGCCTTGTGCAAACCTTTCTTAAGATAAAATTGCCCGTCATTAAGATAGGACTGTTTTTGTCCTCCGTAGACCGATTCTAAGATTTCATTTTTTTTGTTTCAGGTATTGAAACTATTAAATGTAATGTTATTTTCTTTATCAGTAATAGCTTGTATCAGTAATTAGAAGGCACTAGTTAAAGTTAGTGTGCTAGTAGAGTTTAGGTATATTGTTTAACCAGCAAAATGTAAGTACATCCGTATGTATAGTTTATTTAGTACATTATTAAAACCAGTATTATTACAACCCGTATAGTTATACAGGTCATACACCATCAATTCGATCGTCCATTTGGCATGATACTGCCGATTGGATCCAATCGAATTGATCGTGTGTCGGCAGTGGATTGGCTGGACAGATCGAATTGACGGAACAATCAAAATTCAATTCTTTTGTCTGGATCATGCCGATTGGATCATGCTGATTGGACCGTGTATGGCAGTGAGCGATCGATCGTATGATTTTCTTAACCAACTTCAAAATAGAAGGAGGTTCTTAATTAGATTGAATATATTTGTTTTATCATTGTTTGCGCGTATCTTCGACATTTGTAGACCGATTTTGATGTTTCTTTTTCTTTATTTTTTCTTTTTAACCGATTTTAAAAAAAGTAGGTTCTCAGTTTGACCAGTATCCGCGATTATCTCACGATTGGCTGAACTGATTTTAATGCGGTTTCCATAAAAGTATTTGTTGCATTAAGGAGGTTTTAGTATTTTAACCGACTTCAAAAAAGGTGGTTCTCAGTTTGACCTGTATAATATGCATGTTTTGTCCGCGATTACCTCGTGTATGGCCTGGATTACTAAGTAGTATACAGGGTGGTCCAAATAGTGACGTCCAAGAATTTTTTTTAGATTATTCACACCTGGGTGCATCTGAAAATACACTATGTATGTTCCGCGATTTTTCGTAGTTTAGGTAGTTATGATTTTAAATGAGTTATTACGAATTTTCTACCGAACGGACCAAAAAAATTCATAACTCCTTTCATATAAAAAAAAATAATAGTTTTATTTTTGCAACATAATTGTCTTAAAACACTCTTCCATACATAAAATAATCAACTACATTACATCCAGATAAGTTCCTGAAAAAAAGGGTCGAAAGTGAAAATTTTAGGTTTTACTTCGTCGAAGTAACATTTTAACAATTCTTTTAAAAATACAAAATGGATATTTCATCAATTCAAACTGATTTTTAAAACTTAAGTGGCTTCTTAGCTTAGCAGATAAAACACAAAACCGGCCAAGTGCGAGTCGGACTCGCGCACGAAGGGTTCCGTATCAAAAAACAGGGGCCGTACCGGCTAACGCATCGATTATCGAAAAGTCTGCCGAGTTTCAAATTAAAAGAAATAAATGGAGCCCCCAAGTGGGCCAAAATGGCAAACCCCAATTCATGATGTCACACGAACATCGATATCTTCCAAATTACGTCAACAGAAAGTACAAAACGAAATTCCTTACTTTGATTTTTCTGTTTTAAGTTGAAAGCCGGCAGACTTTTCGATAATCGATTCCTTAGCCGGTACGGCCCCTGCAAAGAAAATTAGGTTTGTTGTATGGGAGCCCCCTTAAATATTTATTTTTATTCTGTTTTTAGCATTTGTTGTTATAGCAGCAATAGAAATACCTACACGATCTGTGAAAATTTCAACTGTCTACCTGTAGTCCGTTATCAATATCGAGAAAAAACAGCAAAAAAAATGACGTTTGTTGTATCGGAGCCCCCCTTAAATATTTATTTTTATTCTTTTTTTTAATATTTGTTGTTATAGCGGCAACAGAAATACATCATCTGTGAAAATTTCAACTGTCTAGCTATTACGGTTCATGAGATACAACTTGGTGACAGACAGACAGACGGACAGCGGAGGCTTAGTAATAGGGTCCCGTTTTTACCCTTTGGTTTGATAGGGCATTTTTATCCTGAAATTGGCTTTCAAAGTTTGTAGGGTGAAAAATCTCCTACTGTTTAAAAACACCCAATATTTAACTTTTTTCTATTCCTAGCTCTAAAAATTGTAAGATATCGTCGACTGCATTAAATAAAACTAAAATTCACACACACAGTAAGAAAATAATGTAAGCTATTTATTGGTATACACAAGAATTTATGTACACCCATTTTTAACCTACTTCAAAAAAAGGAGGAGGTTATCAAGTCGACAGTATTTTTTTATATTTTTTTTATGTATGTTTTACCATATCTTTGTCAGTTGTTATCCGATTTATACAATTCTTTTTTATCTCAAAGAACAAAGTTTGTGTGTGGTCCCATAAAAAAATTACAGAGATCTGGCAGGTAGTTTTTTCATAATCCTGAAAAATATCAATTATTTAGCTTGCCATCACACGTGTTTATACGGATTTTCGGACATAACATCTTTGTTTATGAACCGATTTAGATGATTCTTTTTTTGTTTGAAAGGGCATACTTCAAGAGTGGTCACATTTTAATTTCATTGGTATTGGATTTTGAACTTAGAAGATACACAAGGGAACTCCTCAAAGTCAAATAGTATATGTAAAGTGATTTAGATGTTGGTAGGTTTATGACAATCCGAAACAAACCAAACCATGGCCTCCGATGCAACGTTCTGGACTAGACTTGGACTACGAGGACACAAAGGAACTCCTCAAAAACAAACAGCATAAATTTGGAAATAGAGTTGTGGGCATTTTACCATTGAAAATATTTTATAAATTTAAAAAAAATATTTACACGCTTACATACCTACCACTAAAAAGTTGAAAATAAAAAAGCTTTTTTTTTTTAAGAAAACCTTCAAAAAACCTGAAACAAAAACAGCTTCAAAATTAAATACCTCTGAAAAAGCAAGAAATAATATTCAAATCATCATTACTTACGCATAACATTCTTAATAATCACGTCTAATGAAGTCGGGTGGGGCTATAAGAAATATTAAAAAAAGTTGTCTTCCAGCCCCACCCGACTTCAATAGACGTGATTATTAAGAATGTTATGCGTAAATAATGATTTGAATATCATTTCTTGCTTTTTTAGAGGTATTTAATATTGAAGCTGTTTTTGTTTCAGGTTTTTTGAAGGTTTTTCTTTTTTATTTTATTTTTATTTGGAAAAAAAATCAATATTTTAATACATATGGATTAAAAACACCAATGATATTTAGCTACACCCATGATTATGTATCCTCTAAGAGGATGTCGCGCTACCCGCGCCCACGCCCGATGAGTTACATTATGAAATTCAGTACAACATTATAACCATCATCGTTCGGATGATATAATGACGAGGAGGGAGAGGAAAGTCAAAATCAAAGTAAAGTAAAAGTCAAATCCAAGCTTAAAGTCGAAACCCTTAGTAAAGGGTTTTAAATAAGTAGAATAGAATAAGTAACAATTTTTTTGTGATATTTTAAAGTTTTTAATTGACCATTTGAGTTAAATTTAATGCTTTCAATGATATCTTACTATTTTTAGCGATAAGAATGAATAAAATTGTTAAAATAAATTTTCAAACAATCTTATTATGTTAACGGATTTTTCACCTTACAAACTTTGAAAGCCGATTTCACCATAAAATGTCCTATCAAGAGTCACTTTTTTTGTTTTATATACTAAGCTAAGAATCCACTTAAGTTTTTAAAATCAGTTTGAATTGATGAAATATCCATTTTGTATTTTTAAAAGAATTGTTAAAATGTTACTTCGTCGAAGTAAAACCTAAAATTGTCACTTTCGACCCTTTTTTCAGGAACTTATCTAGATGTCGTGTAGTTGATTTTACGTATGGAAGAATGTTTCAAGACAATTAAGTTACAAAAGGAAAATTCAAAAAGTTCTTAATATAAAAGGAGTTATGAATTTTTTTGTTTAGTCCGGTAGAAAATTCGCAAAAACACATTAAAAAATCATTACTTCGAAACTACGAAAAATCTCGGAACATACATAGGGTATTTTCGGATGCACCCAGGTGTGAGTAACCTAAAAAAAAATCTTGGACGTCACCGTCTGGACCACCCTGTATATTTAGTATTTAAATAGTATTCAGTATTTATCATTAGCTAGCTTAACTCAATAACTGCGTGGCATTTAACCGATATTAAAAAGGAGGACGTTTTCAATTCGTCGGAATCAGTTGGAGTGTTGCCTTTGGGGCGCTATGGGTAAAAAGACTTAAGGTCAAGCCACACAGCGGGCGTGACGGGGCGCGGCGTGACGGGGCGCGACGGGAGTTCACACTGCGGGCGTGATCTCGCCTACGTTCCGCCCCGCCGCGCTTCCGATTTGTATTCACGCTCGGCGCGACGGCGGCGTGGTGCGACGGGACGCGACCCGTCGCGCCACGCCGGCCTTTGTGACTTCGTCCATAGTATCTAGTACATTACAACTTCTCAGCGTCGCGTCGCCGTCCCGTCCCGTCACGCCACGCCCGCTGTGTGGCTTGGCCTTTAGTTTTTTTTAATCGGTTACCGATGACTGTTTGTGGTCTTATTCGATTTAGGGCACATATAGGAACATGTTTAAACTTATAAACTGTTTTTGTTAAATGCATATTTACTGAGTTGTATCAATTTTCGATCATTGTCCCCATCAATTTATGTCATGGCATAAGAATTAAACTTAAAATTAAATAAAACTTTTTATTCTTAAGGTATGATTCCGATGTCGGCAGCACTGCTGCGCAGTGCAAAAATCTTCAAAGTTAAAATTACTCGAAAAATATACATTTTACGAAAAAGTGTATAAAGCCTAAATTGTTTCTATAGTACGGCTAATTTCAACCTATTTCTACTAGTATAGGTTATGGGGCCCTATTTTTGAATCGCTCGACTCCAGTCGAGCGCTCGTTTCTACTGATTTTCGATCGACTTATGACTCAAAACAATGGGATGTCGAACGAAAATCACTCGAAAAGAGCGCTCGACGCCTGCCGAGCGATTCAAAAATAGGGCCCATGGTCCCATTTGGCAGAAAGCATGAAACTTGGCATGCGTGTAGCTTTTACGGATATAATAAAATATAGAAGTAGCAGCAAGTCGTAAAGTGATTCCCCCCCCCCCCGTTTTGTGTCCCCAATTGCAGTTTTTATTTTTTAAATAAAAAACGGTGAAAGCTTCAACAAAACTATTTAAGAACAATATATTTGTCATTAAATTCTCTATTAACCAATTTTTGAACGAAGGTGATAGCACTTATAGTTTTCATATTATGTTTGAGATTCTTCTGATGTTTTTTGAAAAAATCACCCTGTGGGAATCGTATAGGACGACACCGATATTTTTTTATTAAAGAATGAGACTTAGCACGCTTGTTTCATATGTGGACTAGAGTTTAAATCGCCCGGGAGACAGCGGGGGACACCCTGCTGGGGGGAGGGGGAGGGGGTGAAATTTTCTAACGCCACGCGTACTGTTGGGTATAATAACTGCTAATTTATAGCTACAATGGCAAATCGGGTATCATTTTCGGATAAATAAAGGATGGCCAATCATTTTCAGAAATAAAAAAACACCTTCAGATACAAAAAAATGAATTGCCGTAATTGAAATGCAGAACATCTAAAATTTGTCAAAAAGAAATTATTCCAGTGACGATATTTTTCTAACGAATGCCGATATCGGCTTGAAAAAAATAACCTAGTACAGACTCGTGTAATTTAAATTAAAAAATAAATACAATTTGTGATTAGTCATGAAATAGGTAGTTTTATTAATTGCCTAAATTCCGTTACTTACCCAATGATTGTGAGTTTGTTTTGAAAACTATAAGTCCTATATCAACATACTTCCAAGAAAGTTATTGTAGAAAATTTAATAAAAAATATATTGCTTTTCGACAGTTTTGCTGTAGCTTTCACCGTTTACGGTAACCTTTTTAAATTAGAATAAGAAATGGGGAATTTTTATAGATTTATTTATGCTACTGCCACGCTGTATATAATATTTTTAACACATTTTTTATGAAACTATTCTAATGAAACTTATATTTTTGAAATTCGTATGAATATGGCTTTCTTATCATATTTTTTCAAGCCGATATCGGTATTCGTTAGAAATTTATCGTCACTGGAATATTTATTTATTTTTGGAATATTATACAGGGTGTCTCCCGCTGTCTCCCGGGCGTTTCCATAGTCTGCAAACATAATTTGAAAACTATAGGTGCTATCACCTTCATTCAAAAAATGGTTAATAGAGAATTTAATGACAAATATATTTTTCTTAAACAGTTTTGTTGTAGCTTTCACCGTTTTTATTTAAAAAAGAAAAATTGCAATTGGAGACACAAAACGCCCCCCCAAGGGGAGAAAAACACTTTACGACTTGCTGCCACTTCTATATTTTATTATATACGTAAAAACTACATGCATACCAAGTTTCATGCTTTCTGTCGGATGGGACCGTGTTTGGTTGAAATGAACCGTACTACTACGGGTATCCTTAATTGAATAAGAGCAAAAAAAGAAGGAATCATCGGTCATCGAAAAAAATTTTTTTTTTCAATTCTGATATTATTTTGGGTTATATTTACTGCTCACAGAGCCCCGAAGGCTATACTGGACCATTTACTCTTGTTCAACAACTTTAAAAAGTTGGTATCAATAGTGTTTGTGTTTTACATCATACAGGATAGTTTAGACGGCAGAGCAATACTCAAAGAGGGAAAAGGAGGCTTACTGACGGAGGGTTCCCGACGGAAATTGAGCCAGCTGCTAATACACCACAAATTAGAGAACAATTGTGCAAAGAAAATTTCCAGTGAAGAATTTTATAAACTAGCTACCGAAATTGTGGAAATATTCCACAAGGAACGCGTTGTGGTGTATTATTCTGCATATTTATCAGCTACAAATAAATTAGCTAAAAAAAATGCGTCCGGAAAGCTGTATGAAAGCTATATAGCTCGAAGGAGAAAGTTGCGAGAAGGCGGGCAGTTGCCAGGAACTAGCCGTTCATCGTCAAAGTCGTCCAGATCATCGCTCAGATCCACGCCAACTATCACAGATGATGACATTTATAGCCTGGAATCTCTGGAAAGTGGTAAGCAAATATTCGCTAGTCACCTTTTTCGTGATTTAAATGTGCCACGGGCGACTGTACGTACTATGATGCCCTTCTTCTAGTTAACTCATCCGACCATACACATAAAAATAAATTACAGGTATTGTTTATGAAGAATCATTACTATGGCTGAAAAACAATGTTGATCCATGGAAGTCTGTTGAAGAAAAGTGGGCAGAAACTGCAGATCATCGCCTAAATCGCATTCAATGTGGAAAAGGTGATATAGCGGATTACTTCAAGGATTTCCCAGCCTTAAAACAATCACAAGGCTATACCTTGGTAAGCATATACCGCAGCCTTATCTTTTTACATAATCCTTGTGGTTTTTCTATAAAAACGTACGCAATGATATAATTATAAATGACAAAAGTTTGTTTATTTCTTATAAGACAAGTGTCTGAATTACAAAGGGACTAAAAGAGAAAAACTATTCTAGTGCTCGCTTAACAACCCAAGCTCTGGTAGCGATCCGGATCTTTCTAACCAGTGGAAATAACATAGCGTACATTTATTGTATTCTTTTTTTTAGCTAATGAACGATTTCAGTCATCTGTATCCGGGAAAGGAAAACAAATTATTTTCCTCTATCACCCTCAAAAATGAAGAAATTATAAAATATGCTTCATTAAAATTACGAAAAATTAGGGACCAAGACACGAGAGCAAAAATAGCAAATATAATTGCACTGATTGACGGTAAGAAGTTTTGCTCAAATATTAGTTCTTAATATTAACCTTTAACTAATCTGGGTCTGGTTCATCACATTCTAAATTTGAAATTCAATTCAATACTTACTTCCCGCACTTGTGCGGTATCCATCCTCGACAATGCAATCGCTAGCTACCCGTTCTTGGATGTAATGTACTATTTCTTTAAAAACATCATGAGAACTACAGTCATGAAATACAGGGATCTCAGATCAGAGACTCCACGTCCATATTAGTGTATTGAAAAAATGACGTTCATAGTTGAAGGTTAAAACCTTCATAAAATTAAGTCGCAAAAATTAACCGAAACTTTTTTTTCT
Organism: Agriphila geniculea; assembly: GCA_943789525.1. Lineage (NCBI taxonomy): Eukaryota > Metazoa > Arthropoda > Insecta > Lepidoptera > Crambidae > Agriphila > Agriphila geniculea. The sequence continues at coordinate 8,582 of CALSUK010000027.1, forward strand.
TTGAATACAGAAGATGAACCAGAGACATCTAGCAATGTTGCTTTGATGTTGCTGGCTTATGTCATCAACATTTCACCTGCACGGAAAATAAAAGGAAAGCCAGCGTGGAAGCCGTCTAGAGCAGAAGTATGCGACGGCTATATAACGCAAGCTGCTTCTGAAGCCGACGTTACCAACAAGATCATTCAAAAAAAGGAGAACCTGCAGAGGCTAGGCCGCACAGTTCAACCCTACGTTATTTTTGTTGGCCCTACCGTTACTGAGGTAAAAGTAGCATATGTAGTAATAAATGACACATTTTATAGTTTCAACAAATTAGTAACAGCAGTAGACTGTGCATTTAAAATATTTCAATCGATAGGAGCTTGTTACCCGGAAGAAGCTGGAGACATATGGCTTTTTATTCAATTGGGTTTCTACGATATTAAAACTAAATTTGATAGGCCCACGCAGGCTGTGAATACTCTTTTAACTGATCTAGAGTTAATACTTTAAAAATGTTTACCTGTTACTATTGCAAAAAAGCCAGTGCATCTCCGAATTTACTTATTACTCATTTGCGAACTTTCTGTAAATTAACGGTAGGATTTTCCGGATTTCGGTGTGGTGAACAAGGGTGTTATCGTCATTATATTTCCTCTGCATCTTTCAAAAAGCACTTAGTTAGAGACCACCAGTCATCGTTGTCAACCTTGCGTCATCCAAATAGTAACAAAGCGATCGATACAGATACAGAAGCCAATATCTCAAATTTACCTTCAACGTCAAGCAAAGAAACTTACGAAATAGCAAATACGATGGAATTTCTACCAACTCAAAGAGACGAAACCTCTCTTGGTCACCATGCTGCATGTCTTGTCTCCACTCTATATGCTAACCCGATAATACCGCGTAAAGCCGTACAAGTTCTTGTAGAAAATCTTCAATTATTTCATTCTAAATCACAATGCATTATAGAGCGACAGTTTAATGATATGGTTCCACCAGATCAAAATAATGTTCATGTTAAAAATGCTTTTAAAAAAATATTTAGCGCGTTCAGCGATGCTTTTGAGAATTTAGATTCGGAACACAAACGTTTAAAATATTTTAATAAAATAGGAACTTATTCTGAGCCCCTTGAAGTGGTTGTGGGTCAACGTAACGAGGCTAAAAAAACAGCAGCTGGTTCGTTACTAGTACAAGTAAATTGTACAATGCAGGTAATTCCGTTAAAAGAAAATTTAAAACTAATTTTTTCATCAAAAAAATTCATGAAGGATACTCTTGAATATTTGGACACAGTACAAAATGACTCTTTCGGTATTGAGAATATTGTTCAGGGTTCAGTATGGAAAAAAATGACAGAAAGTTCTGTAGAGCATGATGCAATGATTTTACCATTAATAATCTACTTTGACGATTTTGAAATAGGCAATCCCTTAGGAAGCCACGCTGGGATTCATAAACTTGGAGCTATTTATGCCTCAGTACCATGTCTTCCACCTCACTACGTGTCGCTTTTGCAAAATATTTTATTATTGGCTCTTTTTCACTCATCAGACAGAACAAGCTTTGGAAACAACATAATTTTTCAAAAAGTTTTTGATGTTCTTAATGATTTAAAGATCAATGGTATTCATGTTGAAACTGATGTGTACACTGGCAAAATAAAGTTTTATGTTGCAGCTGTGACGGGAGATAATTTAGGATTGAATGCTATGTTAGGTTTTGTTGAAAGTTTTTCTGCAAATCGGCCATGTAGAATTTGTACTGCTAATAAAGAACAAATCAAAACACTGCTTTATGAAGATGACACGTTGTTGAGAAACAATGTCAATTATGAAAATGATTTACATTTAAATGACATTTATATGACTGGTCTTAAAGAAAAATGCTCGTGGCTTGCTTTAGATGGGTTTGACTTATTTCAAAACGTCGCCGTAGATGTATTACATGACTATCTAGAGGGTGCTTGTCGATATGTAATGTCATTTGTGATACAAAATCTAGTATGCACTCAGACTCTAATTTCTTTTGACAATTTGAAATCAAGAATACGGTATTTTAATTATGGACCTGATTCTGCTTCGACACCATGCAATTCTGTAGCAAAAGAAGGCTCAACATTAAAGTTAAAATGTTCGGCTTCTGAAATGCTTACTCTTGTTCGATATTTTGGGCTAATTGTCGGACATAATGTCCCAGATGAAAACGAAGTTTGGTTCTTATACATCAAATTAAGACAATTGTTGGATAAACTTTTGAGTCATAGAGTCCATGAAAACACTATTGATCAAGTAAAATTTTCAGTAGCTGAATTAAACGAGCTCTATCGTCAATTTGCTGAAACAGACTTAAAGCCAAAGTTTCATTTTCTTACACATTATCCAGAAATGTTAAAAAAATTTGGCCCACTTACCCAAATCTGGACGATGAGATTTGAAGCCAAGCATCGTATATCTAAATTTGTGGCCAGAGCATCGCACAACAGAGTAAATGTTTGTAAAACAATAGCTATTAAGCATCAATTGATTTTAAACGATACTTTCCTTAAAAATGAAACATTTAAGACGATCTCTTATGGCAAAAAGGCAAATATGACAGAAGCGCAAATTGAAAATGTAAGACTAAACTTTCATTTTCGAGGTATAATCGATAATAAGTGTTGGTACTCATTATCATGGGTGAAACTGTATGGTGTCCGATTTGAGCTGTCGTCAATTGTCATTCCAGATATTTCAGAATCTTCAGGCTTACCAAAGTTTGGTGAAATAAAAAATATTTATTTACTTGACAATGATGAAGTTACATTTGAGTGTGTTTCATTAGAGTGTATAGATTTTAATCAGCATTACTATGCGTATCAAGTGCAGAGAACCAACGATTACCAATTACATAATTATAATACCCTTGTTTCGCCTGTACCGGCTACAATTACTATAATGTCAAATTTAAAACTTTATGTCACTGTTCGATGGACTTTAGAATAACAAAGAACCATTACACATCACATACGACATACGTACCCTTGGGTTTCGTACACTTACGTACATTTCCCATCATATTAGCACCAGCAGTCTTCGTTTATTTTTCTCACATCACACACTTACATGCATATGTAGTCTAACCCCGAAGTCCCGGCGCTCCTAGGTTTGCCTAGTCAGACCTCAGGTTTGACAAGAAGCCTTATTAGTCAAAGTCCAAAACTAAAGCGTGTCTCGGCCTTTGAAAAAAAAATTTATGACAAAACCTAGGAGAAAGAGAAGAGAAGAGAAGATCAAATCGGGGTATGACCAGTCAGACTTAAATTAGGGACAGAATGGGTTATATGTAAAAATAACTTCTTCAGAGTGAAAATTTAACTAAATCAACAATCTTCCCGTGAAACAAAATTTCTGTTGTCTGTTAAAAAAAAAACTAAATATGTATTCATTTCCGATGTTAGATTTAGTCAAAACTGCCTTACTCCTGCAGGTCAGGTCACGTGGTCCTACATGCAGGTTGGAAATTTCACAGAGCGGAGCGATCGTCTTAAATTTCGTGGTTATTTTTTTTTAACAGACAACAGAAATCTTTGTTTCACAGGAAGATTGTTAATTTAATTTAATTTTCACTCTAAAGAATGTGTCTTTCATACATTTAAATACAAAAAACAAACTCTGTACCTAATTTAAGTCTGACTGGTCAAACCCCGATTTGGTCAAATTGCGTTTCGGCGTTTGACTTTCTAAGTTAGTCTCTCCTAGGTTTGGACATAAATGCGTTAGGCAAAGGTCGAAACACGCTATTAGTTTTGGACTTTGACTAAGCCTTCTTGTCAAACCTGAGGTTTGACTTGACAAACCTAAGAGCGCCGGGACTTTGGGGCTTGACTATAACACATACAACACGTGCAAAAATTCAGAAACACACCCACCTGTGTGGATCTGTTGCCCGCAGGTGATACAGTATACACATCTTACTTACCCGTAACTTACAGTTTTACAAAGCGTGAATACGGGCCCACCACCAATTTGTTTCTTTAACTTAACTTCAGGTTAAACATCAGTACTGAGTTTCATTTGTTGTTTGTATCCTTTCATCGTATTGTGTCATTTATGCTTTTAAAATCAGTCAAATTTCGTAAAGTAGAAATATCGAAAATCGTTGCTGATGTTTAACCTTCACCTAGGCCCTGGGGTAGGGGAGCACCGCCCCTACTGCCAAAAGGTGGCTCTCGGATCGCTACCGAAACGGGGCGATCCTCACATTTTGTTTTTTTTTTGTAGAATACCGGTTATATCAGTATAAAGTCGGGCCTTGCGACATAGGTTCCGCAACTATTTAGGTTTATGCGTATGTATTAGCGTTCGTATGTGAACGAACTTTAAGTTAAGTTTACCGTAGGCCTAGACGCATTGGTTTCCAGCGACGACCACGCGGACTCCATTGACGCCAAGGTACCCTTACTAGTGATTCTTTGGTCGGGAATCCTAGGTTGCTCTGACTTTCCCGCCTCCGGCTCGTGCAACAAATAACTGAGATCTGAGACATTGTTTATGTTGATAATGGCCTGTCTGTTGTTGTACCTAATTAATCACACACTTACATGCATATGTAGTCAAACCCCGAAGTCCCGGCACTCCTAGGTTTGCCTAGTCAAACCTCAGGTTTGACAAGAAGCCTTATTAGTCAAAGTCCGAAACTAAAGCGTGTTTTGGCCTTTGACAAAAAAAATATGACAAAACCTAAGAGACCAACTTGGATAGTCAAACGCCGAAACTCAATACGATCAAATCGGGGTTTGACCAGTCAGACTTAAATTAGGGACAGAATGGGTTATATGTAAAAATAACTTCTTCAGAGTGAAAATTTAACTAAATCAACAATCTTCCGGTGAAACAAAAATTTCTATTGTCTGTTAAAAAAAAATATGTATGAAAAACATCATTCATTTCCGATGTTAGATTTAGTCAAAACTACCTTACTCCTACAGGTCAGGTCATGTGGTCCTGCATGCAGGTTGGAAATTTCGCAGAGCGGAGCGATCGTCTTAAATTTCGTGGTTATTTTTTTAACAGACAACAGAAATCTTTGTTTCACAGGAAGATTGTTAATTTAATTTAATTTTCACTCTAAAGAATGTGTCTTTCATACATTTAAATACAAAAAACAAACTCTGTACCTAATTTAAGTCTGACTGGTCAAACCCCGATTTGGTCAAATTGCGTTTCGGCGTTTGACTTTCTAAGTTAGTCTCTCCTAGGTTTGGACATAAATGCGTTAGGCAAAGGTCGAAACACGCTATTAGTTTTGGACTTTGACTAAGCCTTCTTGTCAAACCTGAGGTTTGACTTGACAAACCTAAGAGCGCCGGGACTTCGGGGCTTGACTATAACACATACAACACGTGCAAAAATTCAGAAACACACCCACCTGTGTGGATCTGTTGCCCGCAGGTGATACAGTATACACATCTTACTTACCCGTAACTTACAGTTTTACAAAGCGTGAATACGGGCCCACCACCAATTTGTTTCTTTAACTTAACTTCAGGTTAAACATCAGTACTGAGTTTCATTTGTTGTTTGTATCCTTTCATCGTATTGTGTCATTTATGCTTTTAAAATTAGTCAAATTTCGTAAAGTAGAAATATCGAAACTCGTTACTGATGTTTAACCTTCACCTAGGCCCTGGGGTAGGGGAGCACCGCCCCTACTGCCAAAAGGTGGCTCTCGGATCGCTACCGAAACGGGGCGATCCCCTCATTTTTTTTTTGTAGAATACCGGTTATATCAGTATAAAGTCGGGCCTTGCGACATAGGTTCCGCAACTATTTAGGTTTATGCGTATGTATTAGCGTTCGTATGTGAACGAGCTTTAAGTTAGGTTACACTCAGACGAAATCTATATAAGGTAGGATATCTACTGACGCCCTTATTTTTAATAAATATCTAATCGCCAATCCTCTCGTCCTTCCCGTATTACGGATTGTAAAGGCCTGCTCAAACCTGACCGGTATCCTGTACCAGTGGCGGGGCTCCGTCGCAGAATGTCCTTTTCGCAAAATGTCCCCTGGTCACAGATTGTCCCTTGCGCAAAATGATTCTTTCGCAAAATGTCCCTTTCGCAGAATGTCCCCCTTGAAGCATAATATCATATAACACTCTCGCCAAATTGCCATTTTGTTCAAAATTTTCTATGAAAATGAAAAAATGAAAGTCAAATTATGTAGGTCATCCTACTAATATTATAAATGTGAAAGTTTGTGGGTTTGGATGTTTGTTCCTCAATCACGCAAAAACGACTGAATTGATTTAGTTGAAATTTGGCACACAGATAGTAGATAGCCTAGATTAAAACATAGAATACTTTTTATCCCGATATTCCCACGGGAACGGAACCACGCGGGTGAAACCGCGGGAGGCCGCTAGTTATGTATATTATTAATCATAAAAAACTAATAAATATGTTCATTATGTTTAAACAAAACAGGTTTTCTAAGTAAATACGCATATCTTTAATTCAATTTATGTAACAATAAAATTCTTCACACATTAATACATATTTTTACTTTAAACACTGGGTACATGTAATTTGCAACCGTACAAGATTTATTCGCAATATTCGCTGACAGAAACAATAAAAAATACGTATATTTTCATAAGTACCTTCATATCTGATGATTATTACAATTCGACATATTTCGACATTACATAGAACATTTCGAACAAAATGGAAATTTGGCACTAGTGATATTTATTTGATACCAAGGGGACATTCTGCGAAAGGGACGTTTTGCGAAAGGGATGTTTTGCGAAAGGGACATTCTGCGACGGAAGGGGTGGCGGTATTGGTATACCCGACCGATATCCCGACCGGTATTTTGTATGGCATTACTGGCAGCAGTTGCGGAACACCTTTGAACAGCGCGTTACTGCCACCGGTACAGGATACCGGTCAGATTTGAGTAGGCCTTAAAATCTTGCAATGGTGGACGCCTGTCAACAACCGACAGACAGTGAAATTCATCGTTCATAGTTGACGACCATATAATTCTAGAATAGTATGATTAATTAAGCTTGTGGTTTTTTTGTATGTCTCAATTTTACGATTGAAAATAAATAATATGAAGCTTTTATTATGTTTAACGGGTACGCCAAGGTGACGACCATGTAATTCTAGAATAGTATGATTAATTAAGCTTGTTGTGGTTTTTTGTATGTCTCAGTTTTAGGATTGAAAATATGAAGCTTTTATTATGTTTAACGGGTACGCCAAGTTGACGACCATGTAATTCTAGAAAAGTGTGATAATTAAACTTGTTTTTTTGTATGTCTCAATTTTACGATTGAAAATAAATAATATGAAGCTTTTATTATGTTTAACGGGTACGCCAAGTTGACGACCATGTAATTCTAGAATAGTATGATTAATTAAGCTTGTTGTGGTTTTTTGTATGTCTCAGTTTTAGGATTGAAAATATGAATCTTTTATTATGTTTAACGGGTACGCCAAGTTGACGACCATGTAATTCTATAATAGTGTGATAATTAAACTTGTTTTTTTGTATGTCTCAATTTTACGATTGAAAATAAATAATATGAATCTTTTATGTCTATTTCCTTTTATAAAGCTATAAAACGTACAAGGTTTTAGAACAGTTTAGAACATTTCTTCTATTAATAACCTTGTAAAAGTTAAAAAAAATAAAAAATGATGTATCATTGCTGTGTACACTAAATGTATATGTATCGTGAAGCATTATTTTATCTAAATTACCAATTATTGTATGCTTTTCACTTACAGGTCCGGACTTACTTGGTGCTATATCGGTGCAGCTGTTAAGTTTGCTATAAAATTATTTTGCATTAGAATAATAATAATAATAGCCGCACTAATATCGTACAAGTTCAATAACAGTAGGTAAAGCCTGACCAGAGTTTAAAAAAAACCCTGCAATGAGGACGTGACCTTTTGTGATATATTTATACGTAACTATTGCCAGTAAAAGATATTAAATCTTAAAATACCGCACGCGGGTTTTAAAACATCTGGTCAGCTTTATAATGATACATCATTCTTTTTTTTACCGTACCAACACCATTATTTGTAAGTTTAGATATCTATGTAACCAGTGCAGGTTGTACTACTTATACTAAATAGCATAATGTGTATAAAACTTATTAACTGTTATAGTAGAGGTATGAACGGGAAGTCGAAGCGTAGGCAGACCGCCATTCCTAAGATGGCAGGACCCACCTCGACCAGATACGCCGCATCGAGGACGACATAGAAAAACCATGGGAGAGGCATAATGTCCAGCATTGAACAAATATATATGCTGAGAAGAAAAATAGAAGGTCTGATTAGTATCAGATCTTTTATTTTTCTTCTCAGTTCGCACTAGTGTGCGGGACAATAAGGCACCATACCATTCACCATATGTATGTACATAGATAGAGGGCTATTAGACATACTTGATTTTTAGGATTCCGTACATCAAAAAGGAAAAACGGAAACCTAAAAAATCAAGTGTGTCTAATTAGACACACGCCCGAGTACATGCGATACTGCTACGGGTATAAGGCATGTGCACTACTGCACTACGTGTTACGGATTGCACGCCATGCCTTATGATACTTTGTATTTTCCTTATGCTGGCATGGTTACAGTCAGCGTCATTTATACATATATAGCCATTGAGTCAAAATATGTAAACACCAACCTTTTTGTCAGTGACATAGAGGTGTGTAGATATTTTTGATCTTGCTTATATACAGGGTCACTGGAAATATGACGTATTCCTGCTAAGGGGTTATAGATGAGGTCAAAACAAATATTTTTTGTCATATAACTTTTTCTCAAAAAATTAACAGTTTTTGAGTTAATTGAAATTAAGTATTTTTTTACCAAAAGTACGTTTTCAGACACAAAAATTTAAAATAAAAGATAACTACTCATTGGATTCCGGTTTTTTCATTATTTTAGGATAGAAAACAATCTATGTGTTGATAATGAATAAAAAAAATACAAAAACTACAGGTGTTTATAAAAAAATCAATCCTTAAATGCATTTATTTTTTTATTTTTTTTCAGATTTTTTAGAAATAGCATCAAATATCTTTAAAAAAATCCTAGTAACTAAGCGTGCATAATATTTTAAAAATATCAACATCTATTCAGCTTTCAGTTGAGGTATAAAACTTAATAATAACTTAAATAAAAAATGAGAAATTAAGACTTAACTAAGTAGCAGTCCCATTTTATGTAGCAAAAATTTCCTACTTCAAGCGCTTCGAAGGTGGCCGTATTATCCTACTAATATCATAAATGTGAAAGTTTGCTTGTTTGGATGATTGTTAATCAATCACGCAAAACGACTGAACGGATTTGGATGAAATTTGGCACACAGACAGTTTCTAAACAGGATTTAAACATAGGAGGATACTATTATCTTGGTTAAAGGTTCCCTAGGGATTTTCTCGAATGTAATTGCGGACAAAGTCGCGGGTGGAAGCTAGTTTGCCATAAATGATCGTGCTTACTAAAAATACTTTCGTCCGAGTGAGTTTGAAACAGAATTATTTTCCGCCGATGAGTCAAAATTTTATACAGACAGCATCAAAAATAACCATGCATTGCATATCAGCCATTTTTAATGACCCGCTGCTGGGGAACAGGCCTTCCTTTCCTTTTGGGATAAACTGGGTGTTAACTCAATGTACCTCACATTGAGCCCTTGGTTTTGGCTGCATTTACAGTCGTTAACACTGACCAATCCACATTGGGTCCACGTGGTGGGTATGGCCCGTCCGCTTTATCCATCCACAAGCCAAAAGGTAGGCCAGTTCCCCAGCAGCGGAGCATTAAAAATAGCTGATATGCATGGTTATTTGTGACACAGTTTGTATAAAATTTTGACTCATCGGCGGAAAATAATCCTGTCTCAAACTCACTCGGACGAAAGTATTTTTAGTAAGTACGACCATTTACGGCGAACTAGTTTCCGCCCGCGACTGCATTCGCATTTACATGCGAGAAAATCCCTAGGGAACCCTTAATCAAGATAATAGTATCCTCATATGTTTTAATCCAGCTTATAAACTATCTGTGTGCCAAATTTCATCCAAATCCGTTCAGCCGTTTTGCGTGATTGATTAACAATCATCCAAATAAGCAAACTTTCACATTTATGGAATAAGTAGGATAATACGGCCACCTCCGAAGCGCTTGAAGTAGGAAACTTTTGCTACATGAAATGGGACTGCTATTTAGTTAAGTGTTAATTTCTCATTTTTTATTTAAGTTATTATTAAGTTTTATACCTCAACTGAAAGCTGAATAGATGGTGATGTTTTTAAAATATTATGCACGCTTAGTTACTAGGATTTTATAAAGATATTTGGTGTAATTTCTAAAAAATCTGAAAAAAAATAAAAATAAAAAATGCATTTAAGGATTGATTTTTTTATAAACACCTGTAGTTTTTGTATTTTTTTTATTCATTATCAACACATAGATTGTTTTCTATCCTAATTTAATGAAAAAACCGGAATCCAATGAGTAGTTATCTTTTATTTTAAATTTTTGTGTCTGAAAACGTACTTTTGGTAAAAATGTACTTAATTTCAATTAACTCAAAAACTATTAATTTTTTGAGAAAAAGTTATATGACAAAAAACATTTGTTTTGACCTCATCTATAACCCCTTAGCAGGAATACGTCATATTTCCAGTGACCCTGTATATGTATTTATGACGCTGGCCGTACATACAAAGGTATTCAGATAATTATTTTGAATGTTAGCCAATTAAAGTCAATTAAATTTTGTAGACATGGTCTAGAACTAATACCCAGGTCTGTGGTTTATTAAATTTTCGTAAAAATGTATAGTTTAAATATTTCAGGTTTTCATATTTTCATTCACAACTCCCTGCAGTTTTTAAACCATACTTTTTTTCGAAAATGTAATAAACCACAGACCCAGATATTAGTTTCTCGATGGTGTCTACAAAATTTCATTGACTTTGATTGGTTAATATTCATAATAATTATCTGACCACCTTTGTATGTATCATGCCAGCATAAGGAAAATACAGGTGCGAGTATCGTAAGGCATGGTGTGCCATACGTAACACGTATAGTGCACCATGCCTTACTGTACCCGCAGCAGTATCGTACGTACGCTGGCGTTGTACATAAGTATGGTTCACCGTGCTTTACTGTTCCCGCACCAGTATCGTACGTACGCTGCCGTAGTACATACGCACGGTACATCATGCGTTACTGTACCGGCAACGGTACCTTACCTCTACTACGACAGTTAATACGTCTGACACATCATGCTTTACTGTGCCTGCTACAGTATCCTACCTATGCCGCCATGGTGCACACGTATGGCGCACCATAATTGACTGTATCCGCCATAGTATCGTAAGTATGCTGCCGTGGTGCAAACGTATGGCTCACCGTGCTTCACTGTGCCCGCTACAGTATCCTACGTATGCAGCCATGGTGCACACGTATGGTGCACCATGATTTGCTGTGCCCGCCACAGTATCGTACGTATGCCGTTGCAATGCACACGTATGTCTTACCATGATTTACTGCGTCTGCCACAGTATTGTACGTATGCCGCCATAGTGCACACGTACGGCTCACCGTGCTTTACTGTGTCCGCCACAGTATCGTACGTATGCCGCCACAGCACTGTGGCGGCATACGTATGGCTCACCATTATTGACTGTGCCCGCTACAGAATCGTAGGTATGCAGCCACGGTGCATACGTATGGCTCACCATTATTTACTGTGCCCGCAACAGTATCGTATGTATGCCGCTACGGTACAAAAGTACGGCTCACCGTGCTTTATTGTGTCCGCCACAGTATCGTACGTATGCCGCCACAGTGCATACGTATGGCTCACCATTATTGACTGTGCCCGCTACAGAATCGTAGGTATGCAGCCACGGTGCATACGTATGGCTCACCATTATTTACTGTGCCCGCAACAGTATCGTATGTATGCTGCCGCGGTGCACACATATGGCTCACCATTATTTACTGTGCCCGCTACAGTATCGTACATATGCCGCTACGGTACAAACGTACGGCTCACCGTGCTTTACTGTGTCCGCCACAGTATCATACGTATGCCGCAGTAGTACACACTTACGGCTCACCGTGCTTTAACGTGTCCGCCACAGTATCGTACGTATGCCGCCGCGGTGCATACGTATGGCTCACCATTATTTACTGTGCCTGCAACAGTATCGTACGTATGCCGCCGTATTACACACGTACGGCTCACCGTGCTTTACTGTGTCCGCCACAGTATCGTACGTATGCCGCCGCGGTGCATACGTATGGCTCACCATTATTTACCGTGCCTGCTACAGTATCGTACGTATGCCGCCGTATTACACACTTATGTCTCACCATTATTGACTGTGCCCGCTACAGAATCGTAGGTATGTAGCCGCGGTGCATACGTATGGCTCACCATTATTTACTGTGCCCGCAACAGTATCGTACGTATGCCGCCGTAGTACACACGTACGGCTCACCGTGCTTTACTGTGTCCGCCACAGTATCGTACATATGCCGCCGCAGTGCATACGTATGGCTCACCATTATTTACTGTGCCTGCTACCGTATCGTAGGTATGCCGCCGTAATACACACGTACGGCTCACCGTGCTTTACTGTGTCCGCCACAGTATCGTACGTATGCCGCCGCGGTGCATACGTATGGCTCACCATTATTTACCGTGCCTGCTACAGTATCGTACGTATGCCGCCGTATTACACACTTATGTCTCACCATTATTGACTGTGCCCGCTACAGAATCGTAGGTATGTAGCCGCGGTGCATACGTATGGCTCACCATTATTTACTGTGCCCGCAACAGTATCGTACGTATGCCGCCGTAGTACACACGTACGGCTCACCGTGCTTTACTGTGTCCGCCACAGTATCGTACATATGCCGCCGCAGTGCATACGTATGGCTCACCATTATTTACTGTGCCTGCTACCGTATCGTAGGTATGCCGCCGTAGTACACACGTACGGCTCACCGTGCTTTACTGTGTCCGCCACAGTATCGTACGTATGCCACCGCAGTGCATACGTATGGCTCACTATTATTTACTGTGCCTGCTACAGTATCGTACGTATGCCGCCGTATTACACACTTATGTCTCACCATTATTGACTGTGCCCGCTACAGAATCGTACATATGCCGCCACAGTACAAACGTACGGCTCACCGTGTTTTAATGTGTTTGCCACAGTATCGTACGTGTGCCGCCGCGGTGCGCACGTATGGCTCACCATTATTTACTGTGCCCGCTACAGTATCGTACTTAAGCCGGCATGGTATACACGTATGGTTCACCGTGTTCTACTGTGCCCGCAACAATAGTATACGGGAGTTGCAGTCGTAGTTTCAGGAGTATTCAGTGCGACTTGCGCACTACGTATACGTAGCCGGATGTCGGGCTACGTACGTACGTACAAAAATCGACCACGAGTAAATTACGTATCCCGCTACATGATGAGCGTCAGTATGCCGACTACGTATGACTGACTACTTACGCGTAATGGAGCGGGTTACGTACGTAATAGTGGTCGATTTTTATCCTTATTTTACGTAGTGCGGCAGAGGAAATTTTTCTCAGTGTAACGATGACGCCTGGTAACAGCCATTCATGTTTTGTTCCCGTATGGAGTGCACGCGTTGATGATGATCAAAAGACACAAGTGTTTTCCTTCGGAATGAGGACCCATTCTTAGCAGTATAACTACCGCACATGTGTTTGATTTACAGAAAACTTATTCGGGGATACAGTCGTGGAAAGCCAGGAAGCCCCATCCAGTTTAAGTAGTATATCTTGCATTTGTGTGATAGTTTGCTATGAACCTCAGCATCCTAAAGTTGAAAATCTTGAAAAGGTGTTTAGTAGATCAGATTCGATATGTGTAAAACCATACTTTTTGTGATGTTTTTTTCAATCAAAACACACAAGTGTTTTCCTTTGGAACGGGGATCCAGTTTTGGTAAGTTAGAGTACATGAAATCGTAAAATATAGATACACTTATTCGGGGATCCAGAAATCCGGAAAGCCCCATCCAGTTTAAATTCTATAAACATACGGTTTTGTGTTCTTTACCTTACTAAAAGCCTCAATAATGCAAAGTAGAAAACCTTGAAAATGTGTGTAGTAGATTGTATAAAATACGGTCACAACCAAAACTAAAATAAAAAAAACATTTATTTCAGGTTTACACCCATAATCATTCCCAAAAACAGAAATCAATTTAAGTACATGAGATCGTATAATATAGCACTTATTCGGGGATCCAGTCCTGAAAGCCAGGAGCCCCATCCAGTTTAAGTTCTGTAAACATACGATTTTGTGTTCTTTACCTTACACCTATAATCAGTTTCATAAACAAAAATCAATTTAAGTTAGAGTACATGAGATCGTATAGTATAGATACACTTATTCGGGGATCCAGTCCTGAAAGCCGGGAAGCCCCATCCAGTTTAAGTTCTGTAAACATACGGTTTTGTGTTCTTTACCTTACACCCATAATCAGTTTTATAAACAAAAAAACAATTTAAGTTAGAGTACATGAGATCGTATTATATAGATACACTTATTCGGGGATACAGTCCTGAATGCTGGGAAGCCCCATCCAGTTTAAGTTCTGTGAACATACGATTTTTGTGTTCTTTACCTTAAACCCAAAATATGATCATGAACCAAAAAAAAACCTCGCGCCGACCCTCACGGCGTAGGGGAGCGTCCCCTGGGTGGCGGATGGGGGAACGGTCGGCAGTACAGCATAGCTAATTTGCCCGGCTAGGCCCGATGGGCCCGCTGACCAACGCAGGGTGTAGTCAAAATTTGTGCATAAAATGTTAGTCAACCATCTCAATTTTTACTCGGTACTTGCTTCATGTTGTGAGACCGTATTTCAAAACTTCGTGTATTGGGCATTTTATATATTATGTGAGGTGGGAGCTACGCTACGCTCCGCTCCCATCCCACCTCACACCGATCTGTGTTGGTGTTTTGTATGGAAACTGTTTTAAAATGCCCAATATTACCCTACTTACAAGAAAAATATTTATTTCCACTACCTATTTCTTTCTTTATAAATCAACATACAATTCTTCCATGTACATGTAAGGTGGGGCGGAGAGTGTCCTTTCTGTACGGTAGTACTTATTAATTATTATTTATTTATATTATATATTATATCTATTTTGTGATCTAGGGTAAATTGAGACCCAGCCTAGGGTAGTATGAAAATCTGATCTGGCAACACTGAAAAAATCAATTGTTATAAATGTCATAATAATGACTGAATGTCTTTAGAGTGTATTTCTATGTTTAGTAAAATTTAAATATTTTTAAAGTATTCTTGTAAGAAAATCAAAAGAAAGTCGTAGCATCGTTTGTGATACTTAAGCGTTACCTGTGACATTATGTTTTGTGTGATTGAGGGCTGGAAATCACACACAGGAACATAAGAATATAATCAATAGATATTATCATTTAATCGGTGAGTTCATATTGTTTTCATTTTTTATGTTATATAAATAGCCTGAAACTATTATAATATACTAATAATTTGTGCAAATAGTCGTTTGTGTCCGGTTCTTTGTCGATTTTTGCAAATATCAGATCTGTTTATTACAGATCTTTGAAGTGTGTTTTTTCGCATAGTGATGGGCATTTCTATATCGATATACGAGTATGTTTTATTGTACTTTCTTAGGTACTTTATATTTGATGGGAAAAAAATAGAAAACCATCACATGGCTTGGCTAGCCTGGCACATCTTTCTTTTAAATAAATGATATTCAAGTTAATTCAATTTAACTCAAATCAGTTTCAACTTAATGTTCTGTATGTAGATACTTACTACTACAAGCTCAATTTCTTTGTTTTAGGAGCTGTTATCCAACATGCCACAAAAATGTAATGAGCCTGCGTGATGTCGACATGAAGCAATGATTACTAGTTTGCAGCGACAACTAAAAAGTGTTAAAAAAGCCTTCAAATAATAAACACTGTCATTTTTTTACCTGTTCTTTTATTTCCTTGTCTTTGTCTGCATGGACATTCGAGAAAGTTCTTAGGGATACCAGCCCCCCTACTCAAATGGCCAACTTTTTATTCGTTTGAACGCTACGCTTACTTTTAAAGCTTAAATATGAGCAATTAATGATGAAATCACATGTCGCAAACTTATGTAAATCACAAACTTCGATGTATTGTATGGAATTGTTAAGCTTACGGACCGTAATTTTTAGTTTACTGCTTATTTTAAAGTTTTAATAGTAAGCGTAGCGTTCAAACGAGTAGAATGTTGGCCATTTGAGTAGGGGGGCAGTTACCAGAGGTCGTACTCTGAGCTCTTATAGCAACCTCAAAGTGATGTTGTTTTGTTATAGAGACAGAGCTATACATCGCGTATAGCGCTAATATACACTTCTTAATCACAACATCGCTTCGATATTACTTTTGACAGTCTTTGTATGAGGGGCTTTTAGTTGAAACTGTTTTTAGAAAGCGACATTGAAAGAAAAATTACCCACCTCTTCTTAGAAAATTACTCATACCCCTTACTTCAATAATTTACTATAATTGTTATTGGGGTTACTATAGTTATTATCGGCATGTGACGATGCACAGCATCTGTGAGAGAGTGCGCCGACTTCCGGTCTAGCTACATCCTGTCAAAGTAGTGATTTGACTTACCCTTTGGGCAGTTTTCCTGTTAAAAAATTGTAATTGTACAGACTTACTTCCGGTTGGCGCCATTTTTATCACCTTAGGAGTCGTTGTAACGAAGTGTCCTCATAGCGTCGTTACTTCTCGTTGAAGCAACATCTATTTTAAAATACTACGAAAAGGATGTCACCAAAAATGGCCCAAATGATGTACCGAGGTACACTCTGCGGAAAAAAATACCCTATAATACCCTGAGTAATATACTTACCAGTAATAAATTTTTTCCGGTTATTTACAGGTGAGAAAAAAATATGAAAAATTCACTCGATATAGAACCTATTACACAGATTATATCATAACATTCAGCTCTTTGATACTTGAATAAACTATCAAGTTGACATTTGTCATTTTCAGTTGAAGTTGATTTTATTAAACTCGGAAGTCGGAATGACGTCTCTCATGACGTTTGGTTTGACAGTTCTTTATAGTGAATATCCAGTATTGCCATATAATTTAATTGTGTTACAAGTAGGTAGTTCACACTTTTAATGATATATTTCTAAGTTTTGAGTAAATATTGAACTTAAATAAGATTATTTTCGGAATCCTCGTATTTTTCCCTACATTTTGGTATACATGTACCTAAGGTACATAAAATGGGCTAAAATGTATGAGCGATTGGCGACCTCCTTTTTTCATAGTTTCAAATTGAAAAGTTTTTACTCATGCTTTACTAATAGTAATTAATAGTGTCAGTGAAACAAACGCGCGCTTTGACCTCGCTTGGCTGAGGTCGTCGAAAAGTCCCGTTTTCCTAGCCATAGCAGACGTGCATTAAAACTTCGACGCCGCGCGCCGTTTGTATAGCTGTAGCCCGGAGGCCCCGGAGCCATCCGCTGACGATATTCGGACGCAAGGTAAAACACAGGAGACTTGGTGAGTCGAACTATGATCTACTACTACTTAATGAACTTGTGACTAAAATAAAAGTGTTACTTTTGGTCATTGCTACAAAAGCTGTATTGCCGTTTTAGTCGGTTTTGATGAAAATTTTGTCTAGAATGCGGCCAGTTTGCATGCAGTGCCTGCATCAGACGCCAATGGTACGCACACTTCAATACTACCAACGTGGTGCCTGTACTGGTGCCTTGGCCCAATTGATTAACAGCTTTTGACCGATAATTGGATCGCTCGGTGGTCGTTTCTGATACCAGTGACGTTGAATCCAGTCTCTTGAATCCTGATTTTAAAATAAAATAATAGCTTTAAAAGAGAATAAGATCCCGTCTGCTCACTCGGAGCATATAAATAGCCTAGGGCTATAGAAAAAATTTGTGATGTCGGGAAAATATTCGATACGATTTTTTTTTCCGGTAATAAGCCTGCGGGTAGGATTAACTAAGTTGGGTCTAAGCTTATTATTCGTCTTCTCAGTTCAGTTTTTAAATTATTTTGTTATTATCTGCTTGCCTGCCAACATATTTAAATATTGCTGGTATGATTAAACAATATTTCTTTTCAGTTCAGACTTTAAATTTCTTTGTTAACTTGATAAGAGATTGAGTTTTAGGAGCGATTGATTTCGATTTGATCAACCTGTGATTATGTTATGTATGACCTTGTAATGTCCTACGTAGCTCATTTTTAGGGTTCCGTACCAAAATGGTAAAAAAGGAACCCTTATGGTGTGACTCAGTCTGTCTGTCTGTCTGTCTGTCTGTCTGTCTGTCTGTCTGTCTGTCACAGCTGGATATCTCGAGAACTACTGATGGTATCAACTTGAAATTTGGAATAGTTTAAGATGACATTTGCCCAACTATTTTGCAAATAAGAAAGAAATAAAAAAAATAATATTTTTTTTACAACAGGGACTGAAAAGGGGTCTTAAAAATTTTAAGTGAGGTGACTAGGGCGTGTGGGGTATCATATGAAAGAGCGCTGTTTGCACATTTTAAAACATTTTTTTCTTTTTTCTTAGGCCGCATAGTTTTCGACTTATGATGAAAAATGTAAAAAAAAATACCGTTCCCCCCCTTATCTCCGAAGTTTGCAAAGAGAAAAATCTGAAATAATTCTATGTGATAGTAGTTTACGTAAAGATTACAGGAAAAATAAAACGAGGTCTCAATATAACACACTTTTTTAGAAATTCAAAAAACAAACAAGAATTCTTTAGTTTCACTACCCGTCAACAGATGGCGGTGACCTAAGAATGCTGACTTGCGTATTAAAATAGTTCCACTATCGGTCAAGAGATGGCGCAACCTAATACTACAATAATAGGTGACTGGTTCTTATATAAATTACCTACTATTTGCCGTACGAATAAACGAAGAATAAGTTCCTACTTAGTAATATAAACAGTTTGCAATGTGGAGCGGCTGAAACGTTTTTCAGTCACCAAATTAACTGTCCGCCTGTTCGCCCTTCCACCTGTCTACCGTTTATCTTACTTTTTTAAAGACTGTACTAAAGTAACATATCCAAATATATTTATGATTGTACGGAACCCTCGGTGCGCGAGTCCGACTCGCTCTTGACCGGTTTTTTTTATTCTATTTCGAAGTGAATATTGTTGAGAATTATTTTTTATTACATGGATGTACAACAGACCTATGTTAGTTTCACCTACCTCCAGATTTTAGAAAACTAATGACAAGGTTATGTAAATAGTGTGTGGAAATAAGGGCCATAATAAATATATCGAAAGCTGCCGGGACGGGAACGTATCCTGACCCTGGGCAAGCGGCTTCACAAAAGTGAGGATCTGCTCAAGCTACCTCCGTGGTCAAGTACTTATTCGATGAGAACTAATGAAGTGTGAGTGTCTCCGGAACAGTGGTGCTGTGCTGCTCATTACATTTTTGGATGGAATTGCTCGTGTTAAGGCCTTTGTTTGACAGGTCTCCAGCCACACACAGTGGCGTTGCCTTATCAGATACTTTTTGAAACTGTTGAGATTGGTTCCCATTGTGCGCTTACATTCTGAATACGAATGGAATGAACCATTCGATTAGATAAGGTCAATCACACCAACATAAGACTAATGGGGCTGCCTCTGAGCGTATCGGAGGCAGTGGCAGGTTAGCTTCGGTGCTCCGTAGGCCCTTCTCGTCATACGAGAATGCGCCTGCCATTTACCCCAAGCTTGCGCTCGTCCATCAGACAGCAAGTACTTTTTATAGCTTCGAAACGCCTTGATCTCCCGCTATGTCTCGGCCTACATACAAGCTTATGGAGCGAGGTATCCTGGAGGAACTGGATCGGCGACAAGTCGTAATCCACTTCATCTCACTCAACCAGGTTCCTGACGGGAAGGAGCGACACGGATCGTTGTCCCTTTAAACTGACTTTCCAGATACAGATTCCTCAGCTCTTTCATAATAGGCGACTGGATGACGAAGCTTGACCTGTGAGGCCCAAAGAAGGTTCCTTCTGCTGGTCTGCGACCACCGAGTCTTCCAAATGGCCTGTCTACCGTTTGGCCTATTGTGCGCGCCGAAATATTTCACCGCTTTGGCCAAGTGGGTAGCTCAACACCTTCAGGTATGGGAATTACAGTCTACTTGTACTTCTCGCTGGTCAAACAGTGTAATATTAATAGATATATAATAGATAGATAGTAGTTAGATAGTAGAGATTAGATACTATATTGTCTATACTATCAACATCGAAAACAACACCGAACCGAACCCAGCCAGAAACTGAAATTTATAACACTGTATGAGAGAGAACGCACTGCTTATGTACCTGGTGAAGAGTGATAAGTACACACAGTCACTAGTTGACCACCAAGCTGCCCACGCGTCACCCGCACGCGCTGCTCGCGCAGCACGACTTCACCTACCGTTGTCAGGAGTACAACTGCACTACACAGCTGCCACTACTCACGTGCCTGTATGTTGATGATGTGCTAGTCGCACGTCACACTGGTATGTTGTCGCTACGGAGGAGATACAATTGGTCAAAGGTACTCTGGATCTCGCAAATTTTGTTATTCCCAGAGACTGCATTTTCAACAAATGCAGTAATACTCGCGTGTTATGAAGAGTCTCCGACCGAGCAGCCAATACAACATACTGGAACCAGTACCACGCGACTTGGAATTAACTACGTCAGAGTACCATCAGGTAGTGAAAAGTTTACATCCTACTCTAATACAACACTAATTCCTTGCAACAGATGTAGCAGACCACGGTTGGAGTTGGTGACTCAGATTAGCATTGCAACCGCAAAGAGGACAAATTTACCATAAAAAACCATATCAGGCCCCATCTTTAGATGACATGACATACTGACTTCTACTTCTCGTTGACCGTTGGAACATCTTGATGACAGCAGAATACCTGCCAGATAAGTATAAGAGGACATACAGGCTGTCTCGAGGCAGCCAAGCGTCTGGACGGCACCTGTTACGATCAGTGGTGAGCACCACGTTTTCGGGGTTCCCCCAGATCGAATTGTCGCAGCCATATGAGAGTTGGAGAAGTATCTATCACAAGATTGTTAGGATTATGCGGTGCCTTAAACAAGACCCACGTCCTGCTGAAGGCATTGCAGGGGGTCTATTACGAAAAGTTTAATGCGATACACGCAGCTACGTCCGTGCTTCGTTTTGATTGTTTCCTATTACAAATCACTTTCGTATGCGATATTGCGAAGTGATTGCGTAAGTTTGACAGTTTTTCTCTAGCGTATCCGACATCGTTCGTTCAGTAGTCTATGGGCTATGATAGCCAAATTCAAAATGTTTGTTATAACTACAACAAACGAACTGCGGACGACTATCGTGGCCAAGTGACTGCGTTACGCAATTGCGTACGTTATTTTCGTAATAGGCCCCCAGTTCTGACTTGTATAGGTGTTATTGACCACAGTGCTTGGTACCCTGCCTGTCTCACCACTTGAACATGGCAAGAGTGTGTATCTGGTATTAATACCCATATGGGAAAAAGTGTTTTGCTTCGATACTTCCATCTACAAGCTCATTTTATTTTATTTTTATTTATTATCATAAAACCCACAACACAAATATTAACAATAACTATCTTACAAACTTGGCTGAATGCAAATAACGGATTTACATTTTGTTTAATACTATGTAAAATTTAAGATTCCGAACTTAGAATCAGTTCTTAGATTAGAGCATTAGACTTCCACCACCTCATGTTCGAGCTCTACGTTCAGAAAACTGGGGATGGTGTGACACAAAAAGAGGTTAAATTGTGTAGAGATAATAATTTCAACCATAAATATTTTGAAGGCAAAGGTCCATCTAGCTAGATTCTTGGCATACCTGCCTTTTGAAGAGAATTTAGCTTATCGGATGATTTTGTTAGACAAATCCAGAGCATTATTATCAGAAATAACTTTAATGAACATTTAAATTGTCATGTATAATATGTATTTTTTTCTAATAAAACACATTTTAAAAGTTTTAAATAAGTATCTCTTCAAAAACAGCGAGCAGAGAATCCATGAGCCACCTGTATTGGGTTTGGGTGGTTTGTCCGCTTCGATACAACATAATCCGACAGCTTACTACATCATATTATTTGAAGCTTCACGCAAGGTTAGTGCCTGCTGTTTCTAACATCAACAACATGGCGGGCGCGTACACAACCTCACTTTTCTAAGTGTATCTACGAGCTTTTACAGCGATGCCGGTGACCACATCATCCCAAGCCCAGCTTTTAGGTAAAAGACGGACACAGCGTTTAACAGACTGGTTAAAAATTAAAACATAGTAATATTAATATTTCCTGTATTTGGTTGAGGTGAGTTCTAAGTTTTCAGAGACGCACAGGCGTAGGCGATGAGGCGAATGCAATAAGGCTATATTATCACAGTGTTAGAAGCGTGTGCCCCGAGCCACCTCATGAACTGTAAGTAATCTGCAACTAAAAACTAAAACCATGTGAGAAATGCAGTTATAGCCGTAGGTGCAGGTTCGTTGTGCTCGGCCGTTGCCTCTTTAAATTACCAAGTACAATTTTTCTTTCCAATTAATAGCCTTCATAGAGGTGATCAGAAAAAACAGATCGCAGTCATATTATTATAATCAAATTGACTAGCAATAAATAGTTATTTAGTAATCAAAGCTTACTTTTAGAGTGAGTTATGTAAATAACTCTGATACAGTGACACGTGTTATATCAATATATTAATTAATTGAAATGTGTTTTCAGTTATTTCAAGTTAATCATGCCTTCAACAGCATCACATAGCGTCGTTTGGAGTCACCAGGAGTTAATAAACACGTCTCTCACAGATGCTGTGCATCGTCACATGCCGATAATAGTGCAAGTTTTACACAACAATAAAACTTGTATTATTGAGCAGAGACGATGCACAGCATCCCATTAAGGTCTCCTGGTGAGAGACTTCTATGAGGACACTTCGTTACAACGACTCCTAAGGTGATAAAAATGGCGCCAACCGGAAGTAAGTCTGTACAATTACAATTTTTTAACAGGAAAACTGCCCAAAGGGTAAGTCAAATCACTACTTTGACAGGATGTAGCTAGACCGGAAGTCGGCGCACTCTCTCACAGATGCTGTGCATCGTCTCTGCTCAATAATACAAGTTTTATTGTTGTGTAAAACTTGCACTATTATGTTTCTTATTTATTATGAAACATGAAACAAAAATACCATTATTATCGATATCAAATACTAGCGTGCCTACATCTCTATGGACATCACAATTCGCATGAAAGACAGTTTTTTTTTGTAATTGACGTTTTAAGAGGCAAGGCAAAAGCATCGCTCATATTTTACCTATATCTTGGACTTACGTCCTTTTAGAATAAACCGTTTTTTATTAATTAATATCTCAGTAATGTATGAAAATAAATGGAAAAGAAAAAATACGTGTTGCCTAAAAAACGATAAATTTTCATTATATCCATAAAAACATGTACCTAAAAATTTTGAAATGTTGTCAATTATAACTCTCCGAAATTGACAAGAAATGTATAAACCAGTTTAACCGATGCTTTAATGCATCATTGTATGCATTCCGACAATTTTGGAACTGTCCGTCGTGTTATGGTTGCACCAACTAGTGTTCAGAACGCGTCATGACTTTTCTACATTTCCACAACGCGTTGTGGTCGTTTGGCATGTTGACCACGACGCGAATTTCGTTTTGTGGTATTTTTATGATCACCACAACGCGTTCTGGGCGTTTTTATAAGAGCCATGACACGAATTTCACTTTGTGGCATTTTGGCAGTGACCAGAATGCGTTGTGAGTGTTTTTTTCGCTCAAAGACCGGAAGCCTAACATATCTACATACTTAGTGGTAGTTGCAACTGTATAGTGTCCTCACTGGGCATGAGTACTGGCAGCAGGGGGGGCGGTAGGGTCGAGGGGAGCCGGTCGCGACAATCATCGCGTCGGATAGAAACGAGCGGACGTTTTATAGCCATAGATTTTAATACAGTCACCAACAAAGTGAAAGTCGCCTAATCCTAAACAACACACCTTAGACCAAGACTGACATTCAAGACACATACACCTAAGAACAGTCATAAAAACAATGCTGCTGATCTAGAAATGTAACAAACTGTTGAATGGGCTAAGCAACATAAGCACATAGAGAAAACAACATAGTTTAGTATAGTCTAATCTTCGGTTAAGGCACGCACGCCTTACTATCTGGTAGCTGTAAAGAGATCGGTATAGGTACTTACCGGTAGTTGTAACTGTATAGTATCCC